>JAHBCN010006806.1:0-46880 GCA_019359885.1 Listronotus oregonensis
TTCTTTAAATAAAAAATTTAAAAAAAAAACATTAATTTGACACCTAATCTTAGTTTATAAACTAACCCCCCCTTTTTTAAGAAAATCCAGAATTTTTTTTGTTGTTTTATTATTAGATTGAAGAAGTTTTAAAAAAAATCCAGCCATAAAATGGGGTAATGGAAGGGACGGAATTTTCCAAAAAAATCAAGAGAAGGTGGGGGGGTGAAATATGGCCAATGGTTAGTAAAAAAAAAATAGAAAAAAATAATAACTTAAAAAATAAGAATTTTTAAATAATGGAGGATTAAAAAAAATATGGTCAAAAAGGGAAAAGATACTTTTGAAGTAAAAAAAAAACGGTTAAATATCCACTAAAATTTTTAAAATAATAATAACAATTTAATAAATTTTATTTTACAAAAATAAATTTATTAAAATTCATAATTTTTTTTTAAAAAGTTTAAATTTTTTTAAAAAAAAATTAAAAATTTTTAAAAAAGCCGAATTTTTAATTTTTTGGGGGAAAAAAAACAAATTTTTTAAAAGTTTTAAAAAAACCCTAAAAAAAAAAATTGATTTTAAAAAAAAATTTTTTCCAAATGCCCTTTAAATTCCTATTTTTTTTTTGGGGCCCAAGGGGAAGTTAAAAATTTTTACGGGGTTTTTTTTTAAAAAAGGCCCAAAATTTTATTTTTTGGGTATTTTTTTTTCGGTTACCCCTCGTATCTCAGGTATCAAAACTTATCAAAAAAAAAAAAAAGGGGCCCTTATAGAACTTTTTACGCAGAATACAGTGGCGTTTAACAAAAGGCGGCTTTGGTTTAAATTAATGAAGTAAATTTTAACGTCAAATGATTGCCATTGAATTTTTTAATGTTGTTCCGATTATCGTTATCATTTATAAAAAAAATATGGCAAAAAACCAAAATTTTTTTAAATTTTTTTGAAAAGTATGTTTGAATGTTTTTAAATAATTATTAAAAAAGATAATAATACATGAAAAAACCATTCAACCCCTTTTTTTTGATACCCCTAATGGACTTTTAAACCGATGTCCAGGGGAGAGATTTTCGCGCTACCTTTTGAACGAAATTAAAAAACAGTGTTGCCGGCAGGTTTACTATTGGCGTGATGAAACGCGACTAGCAAAAAAAACAATTCGTTTAGGCCCGTTTTGGGGTTTTTGTGTTCCGAATAAGGTACAAGCGACAGACATTGACAATGCCAATTTTTTTCGTACCGGGGACCGCTGGGGGGGGGGTTACCGACTTTTTATTTGCATTTGGGGAAGCATTGATATCTCCGAACTGATTAAAAACCCCCCCTTTAAAAAACCATCTATTCGTAGTATTTATCTTTGATATTATCCAACGAAGACGTCGATGAGGGGCGAAGTTTTATCTAAATAGGGTAAGAAAAGGGGAAAAATTTTTTTTTTTAAAATTTGATTTTTTTCTTTTTTATATAGAATCCGAAAAAGACAGCCTGATGGCCCCATATTTCGTAAAAAAAAAAACAATCTAATTCAATATGGGTCATTTAATAAACCTAGGAAAAAAATTATAAAAAGATAATGAAGTAGCGAAATAAATGTTTTAATTTTAGAAAAAAATACCCCAGGGACACCTTGCAGGCAAATAGAAGAAAATATCGGAGTATCCAAAACAAAAGTAAAAAAAATATTAAAACGAAAAATTTCCCCAAAACCTTTAAAAAGTATCCCCGTAACAATTTTCATTCTGGCGACCCGGGGAGGGAGAGGGGAGTTTTGTATTGTATAATTTACCAAGGAAATTTGAATTCTGAAGATACATAAAAATTTCAAAAAAAACAATGACTATTATGGAAGATATTCCCGGAAAAATAAAAATTTTTTAAAAAGATGGAGCTCCGGCTCACAACTCCCACGTGATACAAATTTTTTTGGAACAGCATTTTTTTTCTTTTTAGCCACGCACGGACCTATTCGATGGCCACCACGGTCTCCGGCCCTTCATTTTTTGATTTTTTTTGGGGGTTTTTAGAAGGAAAAAATGAGGAGGTATGAAACAAAAATTTTAGAAATTACGAGAGGCCACGGAAAATCCCCTTTTGGGGAGCTGCTCTTTCTTTTTAAAATCCCTTTTTTAAAACGACTACAGACGCTATGCCAACAAAAAGACATCATGGTCCCAAAAGAACAGTATTTATAAAATTAGTAGTTGGGGTTTTTTTTTAAGGGGTAAGAACAATTCTAGCGTAAAATTTTTTTTTATCCATTAGGTTGTCTTGTTAAAAAATGTTTTTTTAAAAAATTATTTTTTGGTGGGGAAGGCATTTGACGTTGATTAATTTGACTTATTAATTTAAAAAAACCCAAACCGCCTATGTTAAAAAGTAAAAATTGCATGTTTTTTTCTGTTTTTAAAAAAAAATTTTTACTATATTATATTTTTAGAAAGCCCCAGTGTGGAAATAATATGACGAAAAAATATACGGGGTGTTCCATTTAAAAAAAGCAACTTTGGTTTTAAATTTTTAAAAAGTAAATCCAAGAAAAAAATTTAAGTACGCCAATTTCGTAAAAAGTAAATTTTAAGGGCCCGTTTTTTTTTCGATAAGAATCAGGGGACCTGAGATACGAGGGGGGAAAACCAAAATACAACTTTTTTAAAATCACCCGAAAAGAAGAAACTAAAGGCAAATTTTCCTTTTCGTTTGACAAAAAATTAGCAAAAATGTCGCGAAACCCGTAACTTCACTATTAGGGGGAAACCCCCCAAAAAAGAAAATAGGACACCCTTTTTTAAATTTTTGTGGTGCTTTTTAAAGTGTGTTTGGGGAAATTTAATTTAAATGGAAATTTTTAAATTAAATGGTTTATAATACTTTTCTGCTAATTTTATAATAAGACCAAAAAAATAAAAAATTTAAAACACCAAAATTTAAAGAAAAATGGTTGATAACCAGTGACTTTTCCTTTATAGAAAAATGTAGTTTTGGGTATAGAAAGAATTTAGGACAAAGAAATAATTGAAATTAGTCGTTCATACGGGAAACAAAGTTAATACCTATTTTTAAACAAACCTTTTATTTTAAAGTTAAAGTCTTCGAGACGAACATCCTAAAATTCTGTAATTGTAAAAACATTTGTAATGTAACTAATAAGTTAAAGTTTTCGAGACGAACATCCTAAAATTCTGTTATTGTAAAAACATTTGTAAAATATGTAATTAATAAGTTAAAGTCTTCTAGACAAACATCCTAAAATTCTGTTATTGTAAAAACATTTGTAAAACATGTAATTAATAAGTTAAAGTCTTGGAGACAAACATCCTAAAATTCTGTTATTGTAAAAACATTTGTAATGTAACTAATAAGTGAAAGTTTTCGAGACGAACATCCTAAAATTCTGTTATTGTAAAAACATTTGTAAAACATGTAATTAATAAGTTAAAGTCTTGGAGACAAACATCCAAAATTATTGTAAAAACATTTGTAATGTAACTAATAAGTTAAAGCTTTCGAGACGAACATCCTAAAATTCTGTTATTGTAAAAACATTTGTAAAACATGTAATTAATAAGTTAAAGTCTTCGAGACAAACATCCTAAAATTCTGTTATTGTAAAAACATTTGTAAAATATGTAGTTAATAAAATGGTTTAACCTTTTGGTACTGTGACTTTGACTTGATTAGGAAACGGCAATTAGTACTACACTATTGAATAAAAAAATTTTGTAGCACTAAATTAACCTAGTAGTACCTAATATTTTGCCTTAAAATACTAGTTTTTTAAAAACCAATTTTATAAAAATAAATTTGTAATTTTAGGTTATCAAATTTACTAAACTAGCAAAAGATTTGGTGAAGAGACATCCAGCTGCATCAGAAAGCCAGCTTAGTGAGTTTTTACAGCAAGAAATGCCTATAACTGGAGATATATGGATACCACCTATTTGATTTCTCAGATTTTAAGCTTTGCTTATCAGCCAACATACCAAAACCATTTTCTATAGTAATAGATGTTGTATAAATACGGTTCTAACAAGGTTTTGCAATGGATATTATTACTTATATAAAATATTTCTACAACAATCACTATGTAAATGTATTTAGTTACTTGTGCTAAAAGGAATTTATTTTAATTTTTGAGGCTTGCCATGTAGTAATGAACCAATAGGCGTAGATTGAAATAAAATAGATATCTGAATGAATAAAAGCATCGCAGTCGATCAGAATTTATCGTTCTAGTCGCTGGGCATAATTTATTCACATACATTTTTCTTAAAGTTCCATAATCCGTTTTGCATGTGCTGTTTAACTTTATTTATTGTGACGAAACCTATTTAAAACTGTTTTATTGTTTCGATTTAATTTTGATCTGCATTCTATTTACACTTTTATCTACAAAACGCAAATCTTTTAATAAGAACATCTATCGATTAACTTCATTAAATGTGAGAATATTGTTTTCATCTATGGGATATGCTTTCTTCTACGACTGTTAATATGATTTCATAAGAAGAAGGGCAATTTGCCTCATTAATGACCCTACTCAACAAGAAAGCTTCCTTTTCTTGCCCATCGACGAAGTTTAAGGGGACCTGATGCTTTTTATAAATATCTTCTTCTAAGCCAATAATAATTCACCCTTTTTGGTTTCCGATAGAATAACACGAACTGCCGCTTTTATTTTTAAGTATCGTGACAATATACTTCCTTTTGCTTTACATCCTCGGTACTAAGGCTTTAAGCCTTCGTGGAGTGTGGAAAGATAAAAATTGGTTGGGTCCTTTTTTTTAATAAGTAACTTATTAAATTAAACTTTAAATTAAAATTGCTATTTTAAATTCACATAATTTTGACTTGTATTTTTTAAATTTGTTTAACTTTTAGCAGATATTTTATAGACCAAAGAAAAAAATGGTAGGTCTGTTAAGAAATGGTATCACTATTTTTACACTTTTTTTTTAAGTAAGCCCTCTCATGGAAAGTGTATTTTAGAACTACGTGGGTAGAAAAAGTGTAAAATAGTGTAAATATTTATAAATTACAAACAGACTTGTAGTCCTAAAATACACCTTCCATCAGATCGCTTACATAAAAAAGTGTATATTAGTGTACAGGGTGTCCTAAACTGGACGCGTTCTTATGGGAACACCCCTTCTTTAAAGAATTAGAAAAAAATTAACAAAGATGTCCGGAGCTTAAATACAATTTTGCCATTTCTTATCGTTTGGCCACCAGAGGACGTTTCTCGAATTTCGTCGATTTCTTTAATGCCCCATAACTTTCTTATTAATAAAGATAATTATTTTGGTAAAAACTTTCTTAAGGCATTACTTTTCGTAGAAGCCATTGCAATAGGCGATTTTTTTACAGGGCGTTTAGATTTTTGTGCACCACCCCAATTTAATTTTTTTATATGGACCACCCTAAATATTATGAGATATTTAAAAAGATGCTAAAATTTCCTAAATGTTGATGTATTACTGTATGTATTACATGTTTATCCTAAAAAATTAAAATATTGTGTCTACAGAAATCAAGATTGACTAATAAAATGACATAGGATGCTAACATGTTATGATTAAAACAACAGATCTAAAGTTTTATGATAAGATTACTCATTATATAAAAAACACAAACGACAACAACAACCAACCAACAATATTAATTAAAAACATAACTCTACCTAATTCTAATATAAAATTTTATTGAATTTAATCAACGATAATAAATAAACAAAAATTATGTAAGAAGATGTTCAAATTGTCTCAGGCAAATTCTACATCTTTTTTTAACAGCAGTAATAAGTTCTAGGTTTAGAACTCGGTTAAACAAGCGTTGCGCTTTCTAATTCTTATTGTCTTTATAAGTAAGGTCTCTGATTCTACCCCAAAGAACAAAATCTAAGGACTCCAGGTCCGGTGACCTGGCAGGTCTTTGTATGGGCTCTTGATTTCCCATCCAAATTTCACTAACCTGGGCATAAAGGTGATCGTTTATGGTCCTTGCCCAATGTGCAGGGGCACCACCATGCGGAAAAAACACTCTGGGTCTCAGATTTATGGGAATTGAAAATATTTTTCAAGGACGGTTTAACCTGGTCCTTTTAAATATTTAAATATTTTCTAGAATTCAGCGGTTTATCATGTAGGGTCCAATGAATTGTCCTCAAAATTCCCCCCACACATTGAAGCTTCTTGTGACCAAGTGTGTAATGTGGCCATTAAATATGCCCGCATTACTTATTGAAGCCTCGTCGGTCCAAATACAATTTAGAGCAATCTTTGGTTTATTTTGTATTTTGTTCAAAAACTACTCACAAAAATGAGTTTTTCGATCCAAATTTCCAGGGATAAGATGATGGATTTTGCGGGTTCCATAAGGCTTATATTTATTTTTTTTCAAAATTCGCTAATCTTTGCACCAAGTTTTCTTGTGGATGTTTCCATTATTTTCATATAAAGTTTGCAATACGGTTAGAGTTTCTACTTTATTTTAGTTTTGAATTTCTTGATTTTGAGCCTAATTTGCTTTGGATTTGTTAAAAAAGCCAAAATTTTGAAGATTATGAGCAAGTCTAGCAAATACATCCCTGGATGGTTGCTACCGTTAGGAATATCTTTCAAAATACAAGTTTCTTGTCGCCTGAGCATTTTTGTTACTTTCTATGTAACAATTCAAGCAAATTTCATAAATTTTTTAAAACTTTTCAAAAACCTTTCTTAAAAAAATATTAAAATTACTTTTTTTCTACTAAAAATACCAAAATATTTAACAATATTAAGTACCACTGGCAATTCTTAACTTTTCAGAAGCTGTCAAAATATTAAAACAAAAAAATCATTTTCACGGCCTACTGCTTTTTACGTAGAAACTTTAGATCTGTGGTTTTAATCATAAGATGTTTTCATCCTATGTCATTTTATTAGTCATGCCAATCTTGATCTGTAGGCACAATATTTTAATTAAATCTTAATATTGCTAATGGTTTTTAAGATAAACATGACAAGTGGTACATCAAAATTTGGGAAATTTTACCAGCTTTTCAAAAATCTCATAATAAATAGGGTGGTCCATATATAAAAAAATGGGTTTGGACTGATGCACGAAAATCTAAACGCCCTGTAAAAACGTGCCTTAGGTAAGTTTTTACCATAATTAGTTATCTTTATTAACAAGAGTTATGGGACATTAAAGAAATCAACGAAATTCAAGAAACGCCCTCTGGTGGCCAAACGATAAAAAATAGCGTCAGTGGCTTTCTCAATAAATTTAAGTTCCGGACTTCTTGGTTAGTTTTTTTCTATCCCTTCAATAAGGGTTGTCCAGTTTGGAACACCCTGTACACTATTTCTAAATAACAAACAGTCCTCTTATATGAATCAAGTTAAAATTTTTAGCAACTGAGTTTGTTATTTTTAGTTATTTTTTTCTTGTTATAGTTTGTTGAACCCATGGTGCAGTTTTTTAAATACCATACATCATGTGTGTTATTACTGGTTACAGATACTCATTCAGTTAGGAATCTGATCTTTTCTGTTTATTAGCATCAACCAACCTTGTTAAATAAAGTTAAAGCATTTTGACGTAGATACAGTATCTTGGAATTAGAAAAAAATACTTTTTATTTTCTCTGTTTTCTAAAAAGAGTAAAAGTAACAATGATATTTAGCTGTTTTGGAACAAAAGGATTATATTGTTTTTACCAGTATATTATTCATTTAGGTCAAATTAAAGTAATTTTTAAAATAATGTTTTTCCGATAGTCATTAATTAAATTTTAATACCAATGTTGTATGGACAACAGGAAAGTATTCTGAAGCAATAATAAAAAGGGATACATGCATCTATATTAAAATTTAAAAAAAAGTATTATCGGAAAATATTAGGAACCTAAATGTACATATATTTTAAAAGGTGGAGAAAAGAACATTTAAAAAAATAAAAAAGCTGTACTAACTGAAAATCATTTTTTTTTTTAGTAAAATAAGGAGCAGAAATCCCATAATACAACGTTTTAATAAAACATAAGTATATACTTTTCATATTTATTATCTGCAACCCGTAGGTAATTTTTGTGCTTTCTTAATACTTTTTCTTGCATAACATTTCCCCTTGTTTGCTACTACTACTTTAATTACTTAGGATATGAATTCTGCTAGGCTAAGTCTAGATATCGTGGAACCTAAAACAGTCTGGCCATAAAACAAAAATAAAGTGTTTTTTTTTCTGAAAATAAATTTCATTTTAACTACAACTATTTTTTTTGAAACTAAATAAAATTTAAACTTAACTTATTATTGTATTCGCCATTTTAAACGCTTAACTATTAAATTGGGATGCTTTAAATTATAAAATTAAAGTAATAAAAATCCTATTTTGTTTATTCTAACGATATTACAAATCTCATGATATAACCAAATTTCTTAAAGCTATATCTTATGAACACACAAGTATACCTACCCAACTTTTTTAATGTTTATTTTTATTTTAAAATTTGTATATGTCGCACAGTCGCACCCACTTGGGGTAGTTGTCCATTTCGTCAACTGGATGTCCAGTTCCTGAAGTGGAACCAGATAGTGTAATAATATTTTATTTTACTGTCTGGACGATTTTTATGTCCAGTTCATGAAATAAATATGTTATTTTACCACTTAGAGAAGCGAGCCTATATTACACCATCTGGACACAAAAATCATCCAGTTCTTGTACCGTATAGTTGGCATTTGTTCACTTAGTGAAACAATCAGTCGTCGGTGTTTTGATGGCATGAACATTATATTGACCTACTAAAGCAAAAATATTTATTATCAAAGATAATTTTTATATGCTTCTTGATCAACATTACACGGATAAACTAACCACAACTAACCATAACTAACCACAACTAAGCATAACTAACCACAACTAATCAAAAATGTTGGGTCATTGCATTGTATTCCAGTAAATAGACAAATGCCAAATATACAGTACAGAAACTGTATGATTTTTGTGTCCAGATGCTGTAATACCGTCTCGATTCACTAAGTGGAAAAATGGTATATCCATTTCATAAACTGGACAAAAATATTGTCCAGATGCTGAAATAAAATATTATTACCCTATCTGGTTCCACTTCAGGAACTGGACATTCAGTTCATGAAATGGACAATTACGCCATGTGAGTGCTACATATACATTTTTTTAACTTTAAAGCAAAAGAAGTTTTTCTTGCAGGCTAAAATAAAAAAAACACTAAAGACGCAAACTCAAAACTGCTTAGATTTTTCATTACAGAATATTAAAAATATGTTATTAAAATATCATAGCCCTATTTCAAAAACACAACCTATTAGTCGGCAAAAATAATTTAGAGAAATAAATATGGTTTAATTAAAAACTACTTTGCTTTTTTAAAAATCATAACTCGGTAAAAAGTTTTTTCGTACTTCAAAGTCACTTCTGCAGTAAAGTTATTATTCATTGCAAAGCGTTGGTGCATAACTCAACATTTTTTGACTTTCTAACTGCTTACCACTCAATACAATTTCAAAATTTCACTGCCTTTCCATTCAGTATATTTAAACCTATAATATTTATTGTAAATAATTTATCACAAAGTAATAAAATAAATACAAAATGTAACATGTAATATATCTTATTTATTTATTTATACATAATATACTTTACATATTACTGTCAAACAATCCTCCTACACTAGTTTCAATGGTAAAACATCATCCATCGATAATAATTTAAAAATAATATAGCATAGTGATATATCTACAAGGAAATGTAATCATAGTAATAATTTACAGTAACATAAAAACAATAAACAACGTATACTTCACAAAATTACGTAACAAAAACAAAATAAATACAGTGCAAAAAATATGACAAATAAATTTTTAAAAAGCTAAATGTTTTAAGCATTTTAAAGAAGTAACATGATGATGTCGTATATAATAAGGTATTGTTACAGACACAAGATTTTTCGATTTTTATCTGTACGGTTTGTTTTTAATTGTTTAATTTACTTTTAAAATAACTGGATAATAATAGGTAATGAAACCAAGCAAACTTATTTGAGAAGCAAGTTCGATTTTATTTTAAAATGACCTAAAACGTCAACAAGCTTTTTGCATTTGTTTTTAGTAATGATATTCCTAGTTAAATAATAATTTAAAATATTATTAGCGCTAAAGCAATTAAAAAAAATGTAATAAATAAAGTATAAATTTGTAAAGTGTAGAGAGCACAAAGAATTCTAAATCTTAGTGAATGCTATTTTTGCCTAATTACTAATTTTGTAAATAAACTATAAATTAAACTTTAAATTTAGCACATAAATTAAAAAAATATATCTAATAATTGAGCGTTGAAGCTAGCAGAAATAAAAACAATTTACATAATGTTATTCAGGCGAAATACGTTTTAGAAATTACTTCATTTATTTGTTATAATCAAAAATTAAAAAAAAAAACATAAATAACAAAAAACGTAAACTATACCATTTAATATGTATGGCTTATGTTATGAAGCCTTTTATTTATATTTCAAAGCAAATATTGGTTACGTTTGAGGATTTGTAGCACATTCTTTAGCGTGCGTGGTTCTTGCAGAATGGACGTCCTCCTTTGGCAAAGAAGCTTTGTCCTTCCAAGTTCTTTTTACACATCTGTGAATAATAAACAAACACTTACATATTCAGAATCTAGATGTGATATACATTAAAAAAATTAAAAATATCAATAATAAAATTGGCCACCAAATACCAAATGTTTTCTGTTTTGCATTTAGTTGTTCAGGTATAAAAGTAGTCTGCGCTATCTCTTTGTTCCTGTGTACCAGGTGTCCAAATTAGAAAGGGCGCCGGCTGTATCTCAAAAAATGTTTATCGCACAGCGTTGGGAAAAATATTTTTAGGAAAAGTGGTCAAGAGAAATAGATGGAAATTATTTTCAAGTTTCTGAAATGGCCGTGCAATCGTGAATCTAAAAAAGTGATGTTTCTGATAATTTTGCTATATTAACCTAACAAAAAAATACCCTTAAAGTCCAGGATAATTTGAACTTTTTTGTTTGACAATTTTTGTAGTGGGGGGTATTTAAAATTTTCTGTAAAAAACACTCTGTATCTTCAAAACGGCTAAGCCGATTTTAACAAACTTAGGCTAATTGGCAGGAGCTTTCCTTGAGCTATAAATGTTATAATATTTAAATTTGTGTTAGTTTTACATGTCGCCGCTTAAGGGCTTTTTTCGATATTCCAACAAAAATGATTAATTTTCTCAAAAAAATTGAATGCATTGGTATATTTTTTTTCATAAAAAAATAACTTATAATGCTCGCGAAAACCGTATCTCAATATTTTGTTTCTTACCTAAAATTTAGGCCAAAGAAAATTTTATACGTTAATATCTCAAAAACTATAAAACCTTCAAGAAATTTTATGGGAAATTAATTATGTATTTTTACGATAGCTTAAATTTAGGTTATATAGCCTTTTCGTCTAAATGCAATACTTTACGAGTTATAATAAAAAAATCGAATTCCAGAGGTATACCTTAAAAAAATCCTAAAAATTCTATTTATTGATTATAATTCGAAAAGTTTTGCATTTGGGCGAAAAGATTATACAGCTTTTACAGTTTTTGAGATATTGACGTATAAAGTTTCTTTGGCCTAAATTTAAGGTAAGAAACAAATTATCGAGAGACGGTTTTTGCAAGCTTGTTTAAGCATCATTTAGCTACTTTTTTTTATGAAAAAACAAATCATATAAATGAATTTAATTTTTTTGAGAAAATTAACCATTTCTGTCTGAATTTCTAAAAAAAGCCCTCTCGCTGCGACATGTAAAACTAACAAAACTTTAAATAATATAACATTTATAGCTCAAGAATAGCTCTTTTTAACTAGCCCAAGTTTGTTAAAATCGGCTTAGCCGTTTTGAAGATACAGGGTGTTTTTTACGGAAACCTTTAAATCCCCCCCATCACTTTGTTTTTAGAGATACAGCAAAAATTGTCAAAAAAAGGTTCAAATTATCTTCAACTTTAAAAATTAGCTATTTTTTTGTTAGGTTAGTACAGCAAAATTCACAGAAACATCACTTTTTTAGATTCAAGATTGCAGTTGCGGCATTTTAGAAACTTGAAAATAATTTCCAGCTATTTCTCTTGGCCACTTTTACTAAAAATATTTTTCCCCAACGCTATGCGATAAACATTTTCTAAAATACAACCGGCGCCCTTTCTTATTTGGACACCCTACATTGTGGTATACTTGGTTGTTCAGTTTGGATTTTGAACACTCTTACTTAAAAATAAATATTAGTATTTAGCCTAGTTGAGAAGTATGTTTTCTGCGAAAAATACTTAGAAGCCTTCAAAAAATATGAGGATTTTTTCGGCCAATAAAAATTGCAATTTTTATTAACAAAAAACAAAAAAAACCTTTTTTATTTTTAATGGTTACTTAAAAACTCCAAGAGATAGCGAAAATTGTAAAAAAATCCCTGAAAAGAAGAAAATTTCCAAAAAAAGTCCCACCACCCGAAACTCTATCTCCATTATTTATAATTTTAATTTAACGGTGAAAATGGGCCTCAGCCGAGTACGTCACACTAAATAATTAGGTATTAAATATTAATTTAAAGAATTAAATGTATTCAGAACACTTCAAAGAATCTATTTCTATTGAGAATTTAAGTTATTTTTTCAACAAATTAGACAATTTTTAATTAACAAACGTGTTTTTAAATTTCGTTTCACTGTACATTAAAAAAAATTTAAATAATTGTAAACATTTTTCGCTTTGTGGAGCCCTTCTTATATAAATACTTAACAGGATCACGCCATGAAAGTTTTTAAAAAATGATCCTTTGTTTATAATATTTTTAAAACTTTGGCAAAAAATAACAAATCAGAGTAATATTGTCAAAGTTATAAAATTATTATAAACAAAGAATTAAAATTTATTAAGTTTTAATGGTGTGATCTTCTTAAGTATATATATCTCGCTCTACGAAGCGAAAAATTTTTACGACAATTATTTACCCATTTTTTTTTCAATGTACAATAAAGACAAAATCTCGAGACACGTTCTTTAATTAACATTGTCTAACTTGTTATTATCTTAAGTTAAATTTTCAACGAAAATAAATTTTTTAAAGTGTTCTGTTTTTAAAAATTTTTCAATTAATATTTATTACCTTCAAAAGAAGTATTTAGTGTAACGTACTCGGTTTTGACTCCGAGCGCGAAACCAAAAAGGTCGCGCGGTGGCCTATTTTTGGCGTTAAATTAAAATTATAAATGGAAATACAGTTTCGGGAGTTTGGAGTTTCTTTTGATATTATTTCTTTAAGGCTCTTTTTTGCAATTTTCGCTATCTCTTGTGGTTTTTGAGTTATCATTAAAATTGGAAGGGCCTCCTTTTTTTCGTTTTTTCTTGTTATTAACAAATGCAGTTTTTATTGGTAGAGAAATCTTCAAAACGCCTTTCTCATATTTGTATTTCGCGTTGAATGAGCTAACGCTCATATTTTTCGAACCCTTCTAACTATTTTTTTGCAGGAAACACACTTCTCGACTAGACAAATTGCTTTTATAGAAATGATTTTTTTTTAATGCATTATTTGTTTTACGTACATATTAGTTTATAATAAGTGCAAACTATTATATCAAATCTGAAAACCTCAAAAAATCGCAGAAATGAAAAAATGGGATAATAAAATATTTTTTCTATAAAGTGGAAATTTCAATGGATGAAACAGTGGAATGACTTTTAAATAAAACAAGCTAGCATGAAGGCATCTTGCACAAAACCAAAAAAAAAAAAATTGATTACCTGGTGTAAAAACTTTTCCACAGAATGATTGAATTTACATTACGATCAATTTAATTTCTTGTGATAAACTTTTTTATTTTTTAAATATCATGTCATTCTATTTATACTTTATATACATAAAAATAGGGCAGAAGAAAAAATATTAAAAACTATTTTTAACTCCAGCCCTTTTAGCTAGAAATACAAAATTGTAAAAACAAAACAACTCGGCTCAGTGTGCCAATCTTGTTAAGCAAAAAAGAACAGACAAAAAAAACTAAAATTAAGTCATGTTTTTATAGTATAATACATAGCCAGAAATGTGCTTTCCAAAAATTTAGAAAACAATGTTTATAAGTAGCTTTTTTTAAGCTTACCTGAAATACTGTTTAGATCTATTTTTTGTGATGCTGCATTTACGAATTTTTATTAAAAGTTTATTTAACTGTCGTGCCAGTTTTAGATAAAGTTGTAAATTATTTATTGGAAAAAAGAAAAACTTAAAAAGTTGATAATAAAGGCTGGAAAAAAACAAAATATTTGCAATGTATTCGTAATACTATGAAAATTTCTAATGACGGTATTTTTTATTAAATGCCAGGTAAGAGGTATAAGTTAGTGTCAAAATTTAACTTAACCAATATTTTTTTTTCTTACTCGGTTTCGGGTGATATTTAAAAGTGATTAAAATTTCGCAAGCAGTGTAAATTTAAAATTCTTACACAGTATGTTAAACAAAAACACTATTTTGTTGCAATTTCCACTAATTTATTTATTAATCCTTGACATGTTTCACCACACAGTGGCTTCATCAGAAGGTATTTAGGTACTAAAAATACTTTTACAATTTTTGGGATAAATATCTAGGTAGTAAAATTATAATTAGGAATTTCCATTCAATATAAAAAGGTTTAACAATGGGGAACTACTAAGATCCACTTGGTCATTAAGAACCGTATCAGTATTTTTAGTTTATTAATTTCTAGGGTTTCTAATAAATTTAATTTTTTGCTTTTGTTTTCAATATGTAAGATTTTAAAGTTTTCATCGAAATTATGATTTTCCTGTAATAAATGATTAGCGTAATTCGAATTTGTTTTTGAGTTTATATAGCTTGATTTATGTTCTTTTAAACGTGTTTTGAAATTTCTTCCTGTTTGGCCAATATAAACTTTTGGGCATGAACCACAATTAATTTTGTATACACCCGAACTACTATTTTCTTTATTTTTATCTTTATTGTTTTTGATGTTTTTGCCTAGCGAGTTATTAGTTTTAAATGCTACCTTCAGACCTTTTTGTTTTAAAAGTTGCCACTTTAGTCGAGGTTGGGCCTGTATATGTTAAAGATCCATGGTATTTTGTATCAGGTTTTATAATAGGATACACGGAATTGATTGTTTTTTGGTATAACTTCTTGTTAACTAGTTTGTTAATTAGTTGTGGTTCATATTCATTGTTCTTTGCCATCTGTTACTGCGGTTAAGTTCTGTATTATAATTTTCTTTTGAAAGTGGAAGATAAATTAATCTATGGATCATACTATTGTAGGCTGCAAGTTTATGAGTATAGGGATGTAGAGACTTCTCATGTATAGTAATATCTGTGTGTGACGGTTTATGAAATATATTAAATTCGTGTTTATTATTTACATTAGAGATAGTTAAGTCTAAAAAGTTGATTGATTTGTTTTCTTCCTTTTCTATGGTAAATTTAATGTTTGGGTGAATGCTATTTAAAAATATTAATGTTTGATTTAATTGCCTTTCTGAACCTGTAAAACTTACTAAAATGTCATCTACATATCTATACCAATACAAAAAATTACTTGCTAATGTATTGTTATGTATTTTTGTTCTATTTCATCCATAAAGATCTCGGCTAAAAGAGGACTCAGCGGGTTGCCCATTATTAAACCATTTGAACTGGTATAAATTTTATTATTAAACTGAAAATAGTTTTGTTCTAAACATATGGATAATAGGCTTATAATATCATTTCTTATAACTATATTTACATTATTTTTAACTAACAGTTTATCTACTAAGTATACAGTCTCTTTAGGCGGAATGCTAGGAAATAAGTTAGACACGTCAAAAGAAACTAATTTGGCATTTAAAGATAATTGAACATTTTTTAGTTTTTCTATTAATTCATAGGAGTTTTGGATACTGAATTTTGAAGTAAAATTACAGTAATTTTTAATTAGGTTAATTAACAGTTTCGAGATTTTGTATGAAGGTGAGGTGACAAAGGAAACAATAGGTCTTATAGGGTAGTTATCTTTATGTAATTTTATAAGAGAGTATAATTTAGGTGGTTCGGGATTCATAATTAAATATTTGTATTTTTCAGATGGATTAATAATACTTTCGTGGTTGATAATTGCTGATTTTATGATTTGGTTAAACTTGTCTGTGGGGTCTTTTGATATTATTTTATATTTATCTGGGCCTAAAAATTTAAGAGTTTTTCTTGATAATCCCTATTGTTTAACACTACTACTGTATTTCCCTTATCAGCGCGTGTAAATACCAAGTTGTCAAAATTTATTTTGGATTTAATAGAATTTAAAGTAAGGGCATCTTGGTGGTTAGTTTTGCTACATTTTTGACCTTCTTTCTTAATTAAATTTGCGGCTTGATATTTAACTTGATTTGAAATATTCGAATTGTTTATTATTAATTCAGTTTCCACTCCTAAAATTTCTGTGTGTTTTTTGAGTCTAGGTTGAATTTTAAACCTTTGTTAATTAAATTAGTTTCTTTCTCAGTAAATTGAGTAGTAGAAAAAACATGTCAAGGATTAATAAATAAATTAGTGGAAATTGCAACAAAATAGTGTTTTTGTTTAACATACTGTGTTAAAATGAATTTCCATCAAGCAACAGCCGAATCTGTCAACTATTTAAAATTCTTAGTTCATGTATTATTTATATGAATTGTAACTTAATTTTATTAAGCAGACATAAATATAAAATGTTTTCCTACCGTGCAATTGAAGCATTGACTGTGGTAGTTGTTATTTAAAGCTTCTACCCAGCGATCACCAGCTTCAACGGGAAATCCGCAGGCATAGCATTTTGTGGTAAACAGCTCGTTCCAATCTGAAAAAAAGTAAATTTGTTGAATTAGTAGTATATAAAGTCTTAAGGTAAAGTTTATTTTCCTCAAGAAATAAGGTAGTTAGAATGATTAAAAGTCTGCTTTATCAATTATTAATAAATAATACTGAGGGGCTAGCAATTAGCGAAAAAGCAGTAAGTGATTTAATTTTTTTTTACACGACTTGTTACTTTAACCTTTTTTTAATTTTAAATAAAAAAGCTAATCACTGTTATTAGATATAGGATTTAAAGTTTTGTATAATCTAACCATAAGTAAATTAGGGCCTTCATCCACTTTAAAAATTACTTAAAAAATAGTTATAAATAATAGGAAAATCACTTTTTTTAGTACCTACTATATTTCAAAACATTCGGATACTAAAAACATTTTACACTGCACCTAAAAAAGTCTTTATTTTATAATAATACGTTTTGTTTAAGTACCCTAATAATTAACTTTATCCTTTTAAATAAAAAAATAGTGTTTAATATATAAGAAAAATTAAAACGCTACGTAGTATATTAGGCATTGGATGCCATCTTTAACTACTTGTTTATCTTTTCTTGTACTCAGATCTTAAATTTGAAACAGCTTGTAGGTTTTGAAATTATAAAAAAAATAATCTTACCAGCTTCGCAGTATGGGTTACCGTCTTCCAAGAAGAATGGAGAGTTACCAAAAAGTTTACCACAGTACACACAGGTAAAGCATTCAGGATGGAAATTCTTTCCAATAGCTTTTAAACAATCCTAAAAAGGTAAAATATTTTTAATTATAAACTTATTTAAATCACAATATTTTGATGTTTTAATTACTAGGCAAATATAGCGCAAAAATGTTAGAAATTACAAAAATCAAACATTTAAATAAATATATGAAAATAAACTTAGTTAACTTTATTTGTATGACGTCTGCTTACTGCAAAATATATTACCAAAATTATCAAAAAACGTATTTTATCCTTTAGTACTTTCGTGTCCACTTATTAGTTCAAAAACATACTTTAAAAAGTTTTTTTACCCATTTAAGTCTTTTAATAAAATAACATTTACTATATCGTCATTCGGGATATATTCATGGCAGATTGTCAGTAATTTTAATTGGGGACAGAAATATTAGCCGGAAAGTGTTTTGTTTCTTAGCGAGCCAATAGTCAATTTAAAAAGAAATTTGGGTTTTTAGGGTGTTCTTTTGTTTCTTAGCAAGCATATTTCTAAACGGTACATTTCCTAAATTATAATTTTCAGCACAAAATTTCAACTAAAAGACATATTATTACTTACTTTTATATCATGCATTTTACACGAAAAAAAACTCGTATTACTTATTCAAAATAAAACCAAGTAACGTTTTGTTGAATATTTAAAAGTTTTTCTGAAGAAAAATTTTACCTTCTTCTTAGGACAAAACTTTTAAATATTTAACAAAACGTTACTTGGTTTTATTTTGAATAAGTAATACGGGTTTTTTTTTCGTGTAAAATGCATGATATAAAAGTAAGTAATAATATGTCTTTTAGTTGAACTTTTGTGCTGAAAATTATAATTTAGGAAATGTACCGTTTAGAAATAGCCCTTTAAACAAAATCAAATGTAATACAAATTATAATAAAGGAAATGTCTTTATTCTATAGACTATATAAATTAAAAGAGTAAGTTTATTTTTTAAAACCTAATATTTAATGAGATTCGTACGTGTCTGTAAAATGCCTAATTTAAAAAGTAAATAAAAAAACAAGGTATGTAAAAGTTAGGATGATAAAAAAAATAGATAATTAGGCTAATAAAAGTCTGTCTGTCGCCACTAAACTTTTATTTCTCATAGAGGGGAAAGGGGACATGTTTTAACCGTAGTGACGGCTATCTTGACCCTACATACAACATAATTTATATAAAGAAGTTAAAAGAAATTTAATAAAGCTTACTTACCTAAAAGTCAGTCTTAAAATAACATTTTATTAGCTTGCAAGAATTACTTATAATTAAACTGGTGCTTTTTAAACAATGAATAAATAATGAGATAATTAAAAAAACTTACCTATTATGAAATAATAATTACATTTATAAGCCAAATTAGTTTAGTTATTATATTGATCATAGTATCATCTATAAAATGGGTAAGAAATTAGCAGATACATTTTAATTGGACCACAATATGATATTTTAAAACAAAATTATTACTCTGCGCTGCGATTAATTTCCAAAGGCAAAAAAAAAGATGTTGAACAACTGCATTCGTGTTTTAATTCAAAATATTTATGTGAATCAGCATTTTCCTATTTAAAACGAACTAAAAGTAAACAATGTTTTCGCTTGACAGACGCTTATACATTGTGTCCTTTAGGTTGGCAATTTGCAACTACTGCAAACCCGACTTTGTCAACCTAGCCGAAGGTGCTTAAATGCAATGCTCACAGTAAATAAATTAGTAATTATTTAAAATAATTTTTATTGTATGTTTTTCCTCTTAATAACAAGAACAAGTACTATATAATTGTATACTGTTTAATTTTTAAAATTTTAGGCAAGTGTGCAATAGGTAAATCCTACAGTTTTGTCAGTAAACAGTAGATATTGGATCTTATCAAAGTATATTTATTTAATTGACTTGCGTCTAGGGATACCCCGTGATCACGAGCTTCTTTACAGTGTTGACACATGAAACATGCTTTATTATAATAAAGCATGTATAATTATACAGAGACTCGGCGCGTTATTTAAAAAGTAGGCTTTTTCTAAATAATACATTTAATATAAAAAAAGAAAATCATGGGTCTTTTCTAAGAGGTCTTCGCATTTTTATGTCTGATATATAATTGGGGAAAATAAAAAGCCGCTTTGCTAACCAGAACTAACCATAACCGACTAGAACTAAGGGCTTTTCAATTTGTGTAAGTTATCCCTACATAGAAGTTATTAACATTTTTTTTTTAATTGTTGATCTGGTAAAAGTTATATATTTTTTTAAAGTGTAATTATATATTCCCCAGGTTTTTTCTAATACGTTGTTAAAATTTTGTTTATAATTTCTACAAATAACTTAGACAAATTCAAAAGTCCTCAGCTCTAGTCGGTCATGGTTAGTTCTGGTTAGCAAAGCGGCTTTTTATTTTTGCCAATTATATTTCAGACGTAAAAATGGGGGGACGTTTTAAAAAAACCCTAAATTATTACATTAAAATGTAATTTTTTCGCCGAGTCCCTGCATAATAAAGCGTTTCATGTGTCAACACTGTCAAGAACCTCGTGATCACGGGGTATCTCTAGACGCGAGCATTAAATTATAGAAATATTCTATAGTGTTGTGGCACGTTCGTTAATATAAAAAAGGACGGCCAAAAAATTATAAAATGGGACCGCTTCGTAACGCTGGCGTGTACCCAACATTGACTTTTGGTTATATTGAACCTTGATCTCTTAACTTTCTTATATAAATTATGTTGTGGCTAGGCTGAAGATAGCCCCATCACTATGGTTAAAACATGTTTCCTTTGCCCTATATAAGAAATAAAAGTTTTTGCTCATGATAAAAGACGGAATTTTATTTGCTTAACTATTGCTGGTTGTTTTACCTTTATTTTATAACCAGGTAATTGTTGTACTCTTAAAGAAAAATAGTTTAAAAAATAGTAATAATTAAAAATATTTAAGAAGCAAGTAGATCCAGAAGTAACCCTTTGGTTGTCTAAATAACTATCTATCAAATAAAATAATTGATTTCAAAGTAAATTAATTTACTTTAATTATTGTTTACTGAAACACAACTTGCCTTTATTAATAGCGTATTAAAACTCAAAATGTGATTAAAAGTTCTATACAGCACCATATTTTATCTTCTTTTTTCAACTTACCCCCTTAATTTTACCATTACATTTGGAACATGGTGGTGCCAGGTACTGCTCAAAGCAATATTCGCAATAAAGCTGTCCTTTTTCTTCGACAAATCCAAGGTCTTGTAAGGGACGTTTACAAGATGGAGTAGCACAAACGAAGTGCTGTGGACACCATATTTTGCCCAGGGCTGTTATGAATGGTCCTCTTTAACACAATTAAAAATATATTTATATTTTATTATTTTTCAAATAAAATAAAAAATCTTAAATAAAAGCAAAGCACAAACAAAAATATTTACCTACCTAGTAGGTATAAATCGTATAGTATAAAAGTCTATATTGAGGAACAAAAAATAAAATTAGGATGAAGGCTCGGAGATCCCCGAAAGGTACATCTTTTTAGTTTTTACCATTTCTCTTAGAAACCATTACTTTTTTAAAGAAACTGCTGGAGCTCTAATTTAAAGAGAATAAAATGTACTTGCTGGTGTATAATATGTTTATTTTTACCAATAAATAAAAAGAATAATAAAAGAACCCCAAATTTACTGGAAAGCACATTCGGTCTATAATTTTCTAGTTTATATAAAATTTTTAATTTTAAGCAGGTGAAACGTTGCCAGACCAATACATATATATTCTATTTATTTAATACACGCCATATTTTACCCTAATGGTAAAATAAAATTATGAAATCAAGATTTCGAATATACACATTTGCACAATAAAGTATAAGGAAGTTACTTTTTTACAACTGCATGCTTTACGACAACCGTTGCCTCAGTTACAGGGGATCAGGTCCTAGCAAGCTTCACTTACTTATGGGATTGATATCCACTTGGGAATAAGTTTGCCCCTAGAAAATTTTACCCAGCCAAAATCAGAGGGACCAGGAGCATGAATAATGGCCAGTAACCTCAGTGATATGAATTGAATATTTGTCTTCAGAAATTCCCCTCTTCAAGTTAATCAAGTCATTTGGGACACCATATGATAGAACCATTTTTTTAAACCTAAAAATCCCAGTTTAAAAACGTATCTACAATTATCAAAGAATGCTATCAATCTAGCCATAAACCATATTATCAAAAATATTTCAAAGTACGTAGTAGACCAGGCAATATCTCAGCAAGATAAAGCACTTTCTCATTATACAAGAATGACCTTCTTGATCGTCAGATCTTTTACCACTAGTTTTTTTTGTGGTATCACGTAACAGTTAAAGTGTATGCTACTTAACCAAAGTTTTTAGAAAAGTTGTGCAAACGCATCATTTTAGAATATATTCAAATTACTTTCGAAATGTTCAAAAAAGATTCGAGCAAAATCTTTACTAATAAATACATAAAAGCTAATGATGACCATTTTTAATACTTCTTAAATTAAAACTTTTCTTTTAGTGTAGTAGCAGAAGTAGATTATTTACCTTAACTTTGACTTTTGTTAATAAAAGTTCATTTTTAACTCTAGACTTGTTAATTTAGTAGAACCACCCGTTGTACCAAATAGGCTAAAGAAAGTATGTCCTTGAGAAAAAGTAAAATACCTTTAAAACGGGGTGCTACTTGGTTCCATTTCTCTCCTTAGATTTTAGGTATGGAACGCAACTTTGTCGAGGCATTGCAGTAAGGGATCACGCCATAGAAAAAATAATGTTTTTTTTACATGAAATTACACGATTTGATTGCTGGGATGTAGAAATATTTTTAAGCAACATCAAATGATTAAGTGCCTTAAGATATTTGAAAAATATTTGAAACTAGGTGCAACTTGACCCCCCTCGCCATTTAAAATTTTAGGAGTTGAATTCACCTTGGGCAAGGTGTTGCGGGCTTAATAAGTGCCCTCTTCGAAAAAAAGGTATACGGTTCCGAGCGTTTTTCCCCAAAAAGGACCTTCGCTTGTTTTCGTTTAGCCACCCTGTATATCATAATTCTTAAAAAAAAATGCGAAAAACTGAAAAAAATACTTTGGGGTGGTTTTGGGGTGTTTTTTAGGAAGGATCCCCTGTCCTCCATCCTATTTTTTTTCTAACCACCCAATATACCCATTATCAGTACACTCAGGGTAACTCGTAACCCATTTTTATATAGAAATGGATACCTACTATCTGTTGTCCTGTTTTAATGGTATTTAATTTATCTGTGGCCGAGAGATGAGAGAAGAATCTTGGTGCAAAAAAAATCACGCGATGGTAAAAGTGCAGCAGATTTTTTTTGATATGTACCTACTGGGACAAATTTATTTTTTATGTGGATATTTTTAGATTGTTTTTTGACATTGTTTTAATGGTTGTGATATTTTAAGGTAATATTTGGTTATTTAATACTTATTGACCCCAAAAAATTTACCCATTGGGGTATTATTTGCATATGTTTGGAAAAGCAAACAAATTATAATCTTATTTTTTTAAAAAAAGTCTTATTTATCTCAATCTCAAATAAAGTTAGGTTAAGCCTAATAGATTTTTTGATATAGTCAATAAAAAGTCATATCTTATAACAAGCATACATAATAATTCAATATATTTAATATTATATTTAAACTATTATTTTACCCATTAAAAATTATTAATGCTTTAAGGGTGCATTATTTCTTTTAGTGATCATACAATTAAAATGGAAGAACTTTTAAACAATTTTACCAGTACTGCTTAAACTTAAAAAAAAAATTAAACATGAAAAATAAAATTACCTAAAAATTTCAGTATTACACTTCCAACAAATAGGTGTGCCCGAAGATTGTTTTTTGTCTTTTATCTCCTCACTTTCAAAACTTTTAAATGTTGTCTCTTTAAACTGTTGATTGCTTATTGACTTGTTAGCAAAAGTCAAATGATCGGGTAAAGTGTCTTCTGAAGCAAATTTATTTCTAATATCTGAGTTTCTTGTTGAGTTATTAATAGGAATAACCAGTTCCGATTTAACTCTCTTAACATTATTTTCAATGACAGTGTTAACATTGCTAACGATGTAGTTTAACCTCGGACTCTGCGTTTCGGACATATTTACTCTTTTTAATTTCGGAATAAGTCCTTTATTTATTTCTGTGATAATTTTTTCTTTTGCTGTGTCTATGGCCTGTTGATTTTTGCCATTCGATGAAGAGGAATGGGAGGAATAATCGGATCTTGGAGAAGATCCAATGGAATCAAGTTGAGAAGAAATATGAAAGGAATTTTGAGGAATGGTAATATTGATTTGACTGTACACGGGTACAGCTGGTGGTGTCGAAGGAGAAAGTAATCTCTCACAGACTTCGTCCAGATCCGTAACACTGTGGGTTACATTAGTTTGATACACTTCACTTGCATGCTCTAAAAAAAATAAGCAAAACCATGCAAAAATAAATTTCAACAAAACGTAAATTAAAAACAAAAAATAAAGGACTAAAATCATGAAAAACAAATGGATTTGCATTATGGACGACTAATATAACAATCAAATATTTTTAATAGTTTTAATAATTTTTTAAATAAGTTAGGTTATAGTAAACATGCATAATTTAGCCTACTAATTGTATACTTATTTAATTAAAAATATTATATCTGTCTTATGTGCAAAATTGTTGCTGGAAATATTTCGGACATTAAATGACATATTGTTGCTGCTAAGTTCTTTTATCCTTTATGATAACATATAAAACTCACACAAAAATTAAAAACCTAGGCATCACAAAGCAATGTCAAAGCTCTTTAACACATTTTACACTACCTTATCTGACCATGACAGTGGCCACAAAGTGGGACCCGAGCACCAGGTAAAGCCCCGGCATTGAGCAGACCTCTACCCCTTTTTGGAGCTGCAGTTATTCCACCAGATTGACGTCCAGTGCCAGCACCTATATTGGGTTTAGGAACAGTGGGTTTGGTAATGTTTTGACTAGGTTTTTGACAAGCACCTGGCGGAGTTACATGTTTAATAGGCGCTAAAGAACCTGGGGCAAATACATGACGTGTAGGAGGTTGAGAGGGTAAATTTTGGGATTGAAGCGTGGAACTTAAAACTGGTTGAGGCTGCGCTTGAATATCACTAGATTTGGAGACTTTTTCCTTACAGGTTTCTGTAAGTTTATCGGATGCTTGTTGTAAAGTATGTTGTGTATTTAATTTTTGAGCTAATTGGTGCTGAGTTGAAAAAGCTTGTTTTGTTTTAAAAGATAACGCACCATGATGGGGATTTGTAACGTGAAAGGACTGTACAATGGGAGGCTCCTCGGTGGGAATATTAACTTTTGTAAATGGATATTTTACAGTGGTTACATTTTTATTGATCTGAATATTAGTTTCATTATGAGCTTGCTCGTACTCTTCAGTAACAATTCTTCTTTTTTGAACATGTGTTAGTCCATCAGCGGACATTTCACTGCTTTTACTTTCAGACTGTTGGAACGCCGCCAATTCTTCTCGATGTGATTTTTCGTAAATATCTAATTTAACACTTTCAGATGAATTTTCGGACATCTGGATTTTATGTTTTTGAGAATCAATTGCTTGGAACTGCTGTTTTTCAGAACTTTTGACCTGACACTGAACATTTTTCATTTGAGTGTCTGACTGATTTTGGTAACATGCTATATTTTGACTTACTTGCGAAAAACCATTTTCATGGAACTCATCGTCTTTCTTATAAAAATCTACTCCTTTTCGTTGCTCAACCAAATCTCTGTGACACTTATATTCTGGTAAATATGTCTTTAAATTATCTTTAGCTTGCTGAATTCTTGAATCTTGTGGGTTAGGTAAGGGTTTTGAAGAATTAAGAGGATTGGGTGGGGGCCCCTGTGCTGGTGATTTCGCTTTGTCATGTCTAGCTTTAGTTGGAAATGGAGAAGGACTTCGACTACGCATTTCTGGATGTGGACTTGGGGAGCGAGAAATATCTGGAGTAGTAGGATCGAGAATGTTTGTTTCAATAGGTACATGAAAATGAGCAACTAAATTGTCTTGATAGTAAGGTAATAATGGAGGTGCTTTATTGATCATACTTGGAGTCATTGACCTAGGTCTTGGAGAAAAAGTTGTACTAGCAGGTTTTCATATGACACAGGTTGAAAGTTAACTTTTTCTACTATAACATTTGTATCGCCTGGTTCTACAGTAATAATTGGTTTAGTAGTGAGATGTCGTTCCGGTTTAGGTGGTGCCTGTTTAATAGACTGCTCCTGTAATAATTGTGTTTGACAGACGGCCTGCTCTTGTAAACATAGCTGAGTAGATTGCTGACTTTGTTGCTGATTAATTTGTCGAATGCTTTGTTGTGTATGTTGGCTAGTTTGTTCCATTTGTTTTTCTTTAGTTTCTTTTTGTTCTCGTTCTTGCTTTTGTTGTTTAAGTCTTTCCTCTGCTTTTCGTTTTTTTTCCATTATTTTTAACTCCGATTCAGCTGCTGCTTGTAAATCTACTTGATAGCTTGGCAAAGCTTCAGCTTTATGTAAAATTGTAGTAACTGGCAGAGGTTTTACCTGAATTACTTCTTCTGCTTGCTTTTGCACTTCATATTGTTGTTTACTAATTTTAGATTCATGTTCAATATTTTCTTCACGTTTGGTACTTTGTAATAAACCCGCTGTTTCTTGAACAATTTTTTCCCTGATTACAGTTCCGGGTTTTTGTTCCACTGTTGCAATATAAGAAATTGGGGTTTGTGGTTTGGGTGGTGGAGTTGGAACAGGTGGAGTTGTACAAACCTCTACAGAAAACTGAGAATGATCTGTTTTATTTTTAAAAGAGCAAGTAAATCCCTGAAATACAGGTGCAAAGTTAACAGGTTGCATTTCTTGTATAGTAGTAACAATGGGTTGACTTATTTGTACCGGCTTAATAATTTCCCTTTCTACAATTTTTGTATTCTTGTTTTTCAGAGTTTCAATATTTTCTTGCAACTGTGCTTTGATTTGTTCCTCTATAACTACTGGAGCATAGTAACTGGGTGGTTTGGGTTCTTTTTGATTCATTTTAAATGACTTTGGTAACTCTTCTGGTTTTAGTGGTTTAATTAACTGAGAACGATCGATAAGTTCTGTCCTTTGTTTTTTGCTTTGAGCATCCGACGAACATGAATATTCTGGCATATGTGGAGTATATGATCGTTCAGGTGCTGTGGTTAATGCGGATCTCATATCAAGTTTTTCACTGGGTTTGGGTAGCTCATCAATGAGTTTATCCAGTGAATCCTTGGGTTTTTCTTTACTGGTGGAGTTGCACAACCACCAACAGGTATAAATGGGCGATCTGGAGCAATTTCTAACGCTTTTATAAAAGGACTTTTAGGCTTAGGAACGGGTGGTTTCTCGTCTATTTTCTTTTCATTTGGTATTTCTGTGGGTATTACTGGATGCTCTGGAGGAAAATATGGTTCCGTTTCTTCTGGAAGTGGAACTGGTTCTAACGTGCTGGAAGTCAGAGGATTAAATGGTTGTGCAGGAGCAGTGATTAAAGCAGACAACATAGGACTTATAGCACGTCTTGTTGGAATTCGGGAAAAAGTATCTGCATCTGGAGCTACTGTACGTACGGCTTGCGTTAATGAAGATTCCCACTTTTGTGGCACAGTGTTCTCCACTCTGCTAGGCAGATGACATTCTATAGTATTAGGTGTATATTGCACGGGTCTTTTTAATTCACAAGACGTTGTTTTCTGGCTCTCTATGTTATGCAACGCAACTTGGGATAAACTTATCTCGTTAGTGTGAGACTGTGATGCTTTTTCAGTTATTTCTTTAGTCTCCAAGGGCGGAAGGACCAACTGTGGAGATGACTTAACTACATTCTCAACTAATTTCTGTGTTTCTAGAGCTTCCGATAATATTTCTGTACATTCTGCAGCACTACGTCTACCAGAAAAACACAGTTCTTCAGAATAGAAGGACATTGTTTCATCCATCATTTCCGATTCTTCGGCAAAGTAGTCGCTCTCCAATTTAATTTGCTTTTTGGCAGCTAATTTTTTTCCTAACTCAGCCTCAACTTTGGATGGAGGTGGATAAAATAATGGACAAGCAGTGGGAATTTCAGGATCTTCGTGGGTGGGGGGCCAAGTTATATTTGTGCTACGCCCTTACATTGCAATTACAACACAAGACGCGAAAACAGGCAAATTAACATAGGTAAAGGAAAGCAAAAAAATAGAAAAAGAAGTTAGGCAGTTATACAAAATAAATGCTTGTTAGTTGTCACAAAAAATAGTATAACTTTTTTTGTACTATATTGTAAAAAATAAAACCTAAATAATAAAATATAAAATATTCACATTCGGATAAGATTCTAGGTAAAATTAAAAATTATGTAAAATGAATTTTGTTACCCAATGTTGGTGATAATAAATAAAAAAGGAAACACATTTTTATACTTAGGTTAAAATAATATTCCTACTGGATAGCATTTTTAAATTATTTATTATGGTATTTTCTGGTTTAATTTTTTTTAAGTAACACCATGGGGCCGTTTATAAAATACGTTCGCATACTAGGGGGGGGGGTGTCGCTTAGCGTGACAAAATGTGATAAGAGGGGACGAGGGGTCTAAAAAAACGTGACGTTCGCAGTTCATAATAAAGAATTTTATTTTTCTGTCATTTGTATTGAGTATGTACATATATTAGTATTTTGATGTACACATTGTCGTTAGAATAGCCTAATACAACTAATCATATTTACTTATGTTTGTTTCGGCACCGGCACTAGTAGTGTGGTTGGACGCAACCGGTGCCTCTGCAGAACCAACTATTGATAGGGAGGTCGCAAAGGGTGTGACGGGGTGTGACGAAAGGGGGGAAAGGGGTCAAAAATGGTGAAATTCGACGTGACGTAGTTCTTAAACGGCCCCCATGTATACGAAAGCTCAATATTTTTTTTAACTTTATAATATAAAGGGACGGTAAAAGATCACCTGGTGGCTTATAAATTACACTAAGATTAAATATATTTCTTATATTCTTATCAGTTTTTTATAGCGGATACTTCCCAATTTCCAAAATTAATTTAATTCAAATATAATTTATAGTTATCTTATCCTTGAGTAAATATTAAAATTATTTATTTTAAAGTAAGTGCTAACCAAAAAAGCTTAAAACGTAATTATGTGAAAAAGCTATTTTAAAAAGCCGGTCTACTCTGATACTAAGGAAAAGGGCCGTGGTTTGGAATTGAAAGACCAATCTGTAATAGAAAAAAATCAACAATAAACCTAAAAAGTATCAGGTTATACTATTTTAGTGACATTTGTATAAACAAACTCCACAAACTTTTCTGTTTTTTTTGTATTAATTTTTAACTTGTAACTTATTTAAATTTTTATTTTTAAATGGTAATTTTTTTCTTAGCAAATATTAATTTCATTTAAAAAATGTGTATGACTCACTTTCTTATAAAAAAATAGTATACGGTTTAATGCACAATATTATTGTTTCTGTAATAATAAGTGATTTCTACGATTTTTAAAAAAATATTACTCAGATTGACACCATAAAAATATGTATATAGACTTCAATTTGTTTGATATATAGAAAAGTTTGTGAAAATAAAGGAAATACAAAAAAAGCAAAAAGAAAATTTTAAAAAATGTTAAAAGACGGTTGTACCTCGAAACAGGCCACCTGAAGAATTAAGAGTAGAGGTTCGTCCTAGGAAAATTATTGTAAACTCAGCAAAAAGTTTTTAAGAGATTAATATGTTAATTAATACTAAGGACCTACAAAGAATCTAAATGTTGTGAAAAATAATAAAACAAAAAAATCATCTTTAATTAAATTAAAAAGACTTATTTTTTTAAATATGTCTAAGTTTTAAACAATAAAATAAAATAGGTTATGTTTAACCTTTACCTGTTATTATATGATTCTAATTTTACCGACTAGTTACTTAGGTTTAAAAATTGAAATGCCAGAACATAATTCTTAAAATAAAAGAACTTGAAACCTATTTACCTGCATATATTTTTTTTAAATTAAGCATTTTATCCTTGGTGCTTTTAAACAGTAGTAAACAAAAAGGTTATTAGTATGCCCAAATAATGAATTCTGTTAATTTTTGATTTTAATGTTTAAAAGAAACAGGCAAATGTATATTCTTCACATGTCATAATATAAGGTAAAAATTAGATGATTATAAAAAAATCTGCAAAGAGAAGTTATCCCAATAAAAAAAATTATAACTAATATGTTATAAATATCTTCTTTAGTTTTGTGGCGGATCCATGTTTAGGTTTGTTTTATTTGGGTTACTCGCCTTTTTACTTTTTGGAAAATTGGACCCTCTTGGTCCGGGTCCCGGGGTATGCGGGCTGACCCTGTCCAGCCCTATTGACCCCTATGAACTTGCAGATCGCCTAATATTAATATTCGCACTATCTTTAAAACACCATTAGATCCCAAGTTTCAAAAACAAAACCATACAATATAAACGAAAACACAAAAAATGTCATTTATAAGATCCCTTGTAAATGTAATAAATTTCATATAGGTGAAACTTCCAGACCATTAGCCAAACGCATAAAAGAACATAGAACATATATTAGAAACACAGAATTCCACAAATCAAAAATCTGTCAACACGCATTTGATAATAACCACATAATAAACTGGAATGCTTCTAGCATTTTAGCAAAGAAAACTTGTTCAAAAAAACGTAAAATAAAGGAAAGTGCATTTATTTTATTAAATAAAGACAGTTGTGTAGCATCAATCTCTGTTAGTTTAAATAATACATGATTACCTATGCTTGATGCTGAAGTAAATTCAGGTAAACTTAAAATTAATTAACACACCATACCACCCACCTTTCTAGTCTTTTTAAATACTATACATACACCAGTCCAATAACCTATTGTCACTTATGACAAAACGTCATTAAAAGTTCAAAAGCTATCAGAATTTCCTAAGTTTTCAGACCTTAAATTTCTTAAAATTTAGTTTAATTTTTTGTTTTAGTTTCAATCTTGATAACGGTGGCCGACTTGCCACCGAAACTTAGATTAATATTTGTGATTTTTTGGGTTTTTTGGGGGGTTTTCTTCTTTTTTGTTGCAGGCGATCTGCAAGTTCATAGGGGTCAATAGGGCTGGACAGGGTCAGCCCGCATACCCCGGGACCCGGACCAAGAGGGTCCCATTTTCCAAAAAGTAAAAAGGCGAGTAACCCAAATAAAAATTACTTTGACAATTAAGTCACAAAAAGAGTTATAACAATTTAAGAGTTATAGTTCAAGTGTGCAAACAGCAGTTGAATGTTCTAGTGCGCTTAGTTGTAACATAACGGTTTCTATTTTTATTGACTGCTGTTTAAAATTGAAGCCTGGAAAAGCTAAATAAGCTATGTGCCAAAATGAGTTTTTTTCCAGGAATAAGGAAAAACTGTTTAAATTCCAAATTATTTATATGTTAAAAAAATATATAATTCTAAAGTTTAGGATACAAGTAATACACCTCTAGAAGTTTTATTTTGTTTTCTTGAAAACAAAGCTTTTAAAATATTCATAAATTTTAACATATTCGAAATAAACTATGTCCACCGTCAGTTGCGGACGAAAGAAGCTAAGAGATACAAGGTATTGAATATTGCTTATACTAAATAAACGTGTACAAAATGACTGAAAATACAGCTAAACAATAACTTCTAACAAAAAACAAACAGCAACTGGAAAAAAAACGAAACTAATAAAAATTCTTAAAACATTATTTTGAAAAATTCAAAATACGACCAAATTTTTAAAGGTAACATATTAACGCAATATAATGTCTTTAAAGAAACGCCGATTTTCTTGCATTATATAACGCACGATTTTGCGAAGATCTTTCTTCTTTGCTGTGAAAATACGAGTAGGGATATTCTCTGGTAAGCTTTCAAGCATAGTGAAGATTACGTTCTTTTTAGATATTTCAATGTTCCAAATACGGATCATCTTCCATTCTTTCAAATCATTGAATGAAGCTTTAATCTGTACGATACCAGGGTTTTTTTATTAATGCGAATCCACGCATCCTTTTAAATATTTAGTTGTGAAGTTTTGATGCACGTCAAACATGCTGCTTTCAAGTTTAGAAACTGCCCTGCCATGTTCAATATTTTGTAGGGTTTTAATCGCAAAAGAACTCGATAACGACGACAACGCCTGTTCATTAGGAAAGGTTACTTAGCTCTGTTAGAAATTCTCCGCTGCAGAGAGATAACCCGAGATAACCGAAGACCATTTTTCATTCGCCACAATAACTAACAGAAGAGCGGCAGGCACTTAGCCTTAATACAAGGTATTGGCATTGGAACTTACACTCACACTTAAAAGGCACTTAGCTCATTTAGCTTTTCTTGGCTTCAATTTGAAAAGCCAGTAAATTAAACAAGTTGTGACATAACTATTATTTTGACGACGTTTTAAAAATTTACTTTGAAAAAAATATCCCCAGTTAAGCTATTTTACCCTCCTTTTAAATTTTATAAGAAAAAAAAACGTTAAAAGCATTAAATATATTAACACATGTGTAAATACATCAAAAGGTTATAAAAGATGCATATATGTAGACCCACAAAAAGAAGAGAAAATTCTTCCACTTTAGTACATACTTGATTTAAATCATTATGTCTAAAAACACCAAAATTTGTATTTAAACTTGCTTTAAAATTGACGTGACTTAATCTCATTTTATAACATTTTGTTTAATTAAAATTTAAACAAACATTCATGTTTAACTAATGCTCAATATATAATCTGTAAATGTTTAATAGAACTTACCACCGGTTGATGATGGGCTATAGGAACCATACGATGGAGCTGACGGAGAAAGGGGAGCTTTGTTATAGTTGCCTTGAGGAGATAATGGAGCAGCTCTAGGAAAAGAGCCCCCAGGTGAAAGGTGCGCTGACACTGGAGAATGGTTTGGGTCCAGAAAAATTGCTAGGCTATTAATTGAAAATTATAAATTATTTTAATAATATAATATATTTACTTATAAAGTGTTTTTTTAATAAACATATCTACAGATGATTCAGTATCGTATTTAACCATTTGTAACCCATTTGTTAGTAGTAAGAAAAAATATTTGATATTCCCTTAAAGTTACAAAAATAATATGATATTATTACATTACAAAATACAAATTGTAGGCAATGTTATTACATTTGGTTAGTAATGAATAATCCATAAATACATATATGTTGTTACTTTATGGTAACAGCCAGGTTAAAAACAGTTTATTTAAAAGGAAATGTACCCTTTAGACATTTTATAATATATAAACTCTTAATAAATATAACATATAAAAAAGACCACAAAAGGCTAAGTTTGATTAACCTTAAAAACCTCAAAATGCTAATTTATTTGACTAAAATATCATATAGATTATATATTTACCCAGCAAATTCAAACCAGTTACAGCATATTTTTAAAAATGCAACATTTTGGTTTCTTTAAAAGTGATATTTTTTTACATGCATTACCAACTTTGGAATACTCGGTATATTAAAGTGGTTATTGTATCGTAAATATTTTTAAATATATTAAATGATCTGATATGGTACCCATAGTTTTATATAGAAAAAAACAAGTCGATTAACTGTTTAGTTTTCACCTACTCTATCTTTTTTAAAACTTTTTTAGCTAGAATTCTAATAAAAAACAACTACAGAGTTAAATGATAATCTCTCGTATTAATCCAATTTCTAGTTATTTTTAATAATTAAATTTATTAGTTTGTGTCACCTTGTTTCTGTAAGGATACACATTTTTTGCAAACACCATTTTTTTTTAATTATTTCAAAAAAATTATTCATTCCATTTGATATTTTTGATAAATGGACTTTGGCAAACGATGTCCATTTGGTATTGAGGTTCCCTCAAAGTTAAACATTTATGGTCAATGACTTAAACATTTTGTCCGAATTAAGATCCTATTTTAACTAGATTTTTTACAAAATTTAGTTTGGTTTAGTTGTTCTTTTTTTTAATGATATTTTTTTTTTTAAATTTACTTTCCCAAAGTACAAAAAACCAAAAATTTTAAGATAAAAACCCGGTCGTGATAAATTTTTAACCATTTTTTTTTAATTTTTTTTTTTAGATTTCTTTTTAAAGGCCCATTTGCGTATTCCGAGCCCAAAGAGAAATTTAAAACTTGTGAACTTTTTTGGTTAAATTTAATTTTTTTATATTGGTTTTTTTTTAAAGTTTTAAAAAACAAACCAAAACCCTTTTGGGACTAACAAAAAATTTTAAACTTGTGCACACCAATTAAAATATCAAATTTGGATTAATTTAATTCCATTTTTTAATTTAATTTACTTTTCATTTGACCAGAGCCCTTGGAAAATAATTTATTAAATTTTTTTCCTATTAACCAATTAACCCATTTTATTAGAAAAAAACAAGTCGATTACCGAGCACCTATCATCAAAACTTTTTTAGCTATTTAAAAACAACTACAGAGTTAAAGATAACCTCATTAATCCAATTTCAGTTATTTTTAATAATTAAATTTATGTTTGTGCACCTTGTTTTGTAAGGAAAATGCTTTTGCAAACACCATGTTTTTGAAATTTTCCCAATCGAACAAAGATAATACTACTAGGAAAAATAACCATTCAATGTAAATTTTTGATCCCAAGGACTTTGGAGGCGAGGGTTCCATTGACGATGGTTCACGGGTTCATTCAAAGAAACGTGTTCCTGAGGAATAGTTTTTCCAGGGTGATGAAAGGCCGATTTAGAAATCCAATGCTTTATCTTTTTTCCCATTTTTTCCGAATTAAGGTTTTAAGCACAGTCAATTTCAGAATGTAAACAGGGGTTATTTTGATTGGCCAAACTTTTCACCACAAATCCATTTTGGCTTGATACTGCAACCTTTAAAACCCCCTTAATGAACCATCTTTCAGGTATTTTTTAAGAAGCCATTTTTTGGCTCCTGGGGTCAATTTCTAACGTGGAGGGCCATTTCTGAGCTCGGGATCAGACTCAGCGTCGAAAAATACACGGGAATGCACAAGACAGAACATTTATTTTTTTGTGGGGCTGTGTTGGGTTTATACATTTTATTATGTATAGTTTTCATATTGTTTTTCCAAAAAATAACGTGTTTTTAATTTCTTGAAATATTTCCAAGTTCCACCAAAATCTTAGAACATAAAATCTAAACAAAAATGTCTAAGTATTCTAAGATAACACGTATTAACACATGGATCAGTAAATTGGTTCAAATGTTAGTAGCCTACTTTTGGGATTGACAAAAGTATAAAATGTTGCAGATTTATACATTGGAGAAAGCTCTTCTTGGGGAAAGCTGCAGATGATTAACACTTTTTGCTCTAGTTAGAGCACTTAAAAGCTCAAAGCAAGAGAAATAAATACCCACCTTATTAATAGTATTTACTAAACGAAAGAGGAGCAGAAGTGTTAAATAAAGAGCTGTTACTAGAAGGTTTAATATTAGATTCAGCAGATGGAGAAGAATTTAAAGTTGGCAATGACGCAATTGGTGTGGATGAAACAGTTTCGGTAGTCGATGGCACTTCTTCTGGCTAAAAGTTATTAGTAAATTCATAAGAGTGCAACATGCAAAACAGGACAGAGTGCAAAAATTAAATTGTATTAATATATTTAATAAAATGTTTGTGTTTTTTTGGAAATGGAAAGTTATAATATTAGTTTTTTAAAAAAGGTAAAAATTTACTAAAATAATATGATACAACATAGAGATAAGAAAATTGTTTGTTGTAATATTAATTTTTTTCAAAATCGCCTTTTAGCTGATATTTTTATTAGGCTTAAAACAAGCCTTACATTAAAAAAATTAAAATTTTTGGACAATCCACGAAAGCTTATAACCTAAGTACTGAAATAAAGTGGGTGTTTAAATTAAAATAAAAGGCAATTTATTAACACGAGATTTACAAATATGAAGACTTGGAGGGAAAGGAAGAATCTCAACAGGCAGAAGGTTCCAGAAGCTGGATACTCCGGGGATGAAGAAACAAAAAATATCTGAAAAGTTTGGGCCTGTCCAGTTAAAAGGAAGGAATACCTAAAATTTTTTGTTGATATTTAAGGAATCGCTAGATAAGGAATAATATTGGCTAATTTCTTAAAATAAAATCCGTAAAAATACATGTAAAAAGCGTGACAGCTTGTCGATGAGCCAAGAGATGGAAGCTTTTTTGGAAGAATAAAGTCATTAATAAGGCGAACCGCTCTCCTTTGAATAAAAACAAAAATGCTAAGAGTTGTGGAAGACGCTATTTCCAAGACATGAAAATGGTAATTTGATTAGGGTCTAATTTTGGATATATACAGAGTATACAGATTAGTAAAAAAGAAATAATTTCTGGCTTACAAGAAAAAAGTCAAGCTTTTTGAAAGCTACTATATTAATGGATGTAATATGCTTATATCAATAATAATGTTCTTAAATGTAACTCCTATAAAGTTTAATGATATTTGATTAAGCAAAACATGACCACTCATAAGTAAAAGATGCAAAAACAAGAATAATTTTATTTTTGAGGCATTAAACTGAATACATTTTTTATTACCCAATACTAAATTAGTGGAATATTCTGTATTCTCTTTAGCTTAAAAAACTAAATACTTAAATAATGAGTGCTATCGTCAGTAACACTTTTAAATAGACTAAACGAGAAAAAGAGAAAATCGTTAATGTGAAATAAGAATAAAGATGATGCCAGTACAAGATTGGGGTATTCCAGCATTATTTTGGTGAAAGTAAGAAGAGTCACCATCTACCAGATTTGACATCCGTCAATTAAAGGGAAAACTGGAAAACCAAGAAATAGGTATAGATGAAAGACTATAGGAACGAAGTTTGTTTATGCCGGATCTGGGATTTAACTATATCAACGTCAATTTTTTATAAACTATTTTTTATTGACCGGAATTACCAAACATTAGCACAAATATTTTAATTTTCGTTGTATTAATTAAGCCGTGTTCCTTTTATTAAGAAAAACTGTTTATATTATTTCTTACAATATAACTTTTATAAATAATTTTCCACTTAAATTTATATTGCCTAAATATGTCAAAAAATTAAACAAATGATATTATACAGAGTGGCCCACCACATTCGCCTCGGTTTTTCTACGAGAAATGAAAAGAGTTGGAAAAAAACCTTTAGCACATTCATATGTTGGTCTTTGGGGAGCATATTTTAAAATTATTTTTAAATATACAGGGTGACTCAAAAAAGAAGTACATATCAAAGTTATATTTTTTCTTATGGAACACCCCATATTTTTTTATATTTTTAGATACTATAGACCAAAAAAAGGTAAGTTATTGTTATAATTCCTATACCTAAAACTGACCGTTTTTGAGAAATTTCGAGAAATTTAAAAATACAGACCATAATTTAAAAATTGTTTACACCCTGTAACATATAAGGAGCTGCTAGTAATTAAATTTACTGCTTAGCTTAAGGGTTTAAGTTAACTATTACATAAAAGTTTTACCTCAATATTATACAGAGTGGTAAAAAAATGCCTTAAAATTTGGACACACATTTTATTAAATAACTTCCTAAAGTTAAATGGAACACCCTGTATTTAGTGGCCTATTTTGACGCAGAACTAGATTCTCTTTAAAACTATATTAGGGTTTCCTATACCTATCTCTTTTACTTTTTAAAAGACGTTTTTATATTTGACTTATATTTATTTTTATCTTAAAAATGGAACACCCTGTACAGTATAGGATGACGCCTGTTAGAATACCTTTGGGCATATACTTTTAATGCAAATAAACATATTTCTTGACACTCACCGATTACCAAAATCATTTCATCTTCCCTATTTTAACTAATTAAAATAGAACAATCATTCAAAACAATTATAATTTTAAACTAGCCTAATCAATGATAATCGTTTAATTAACAAGTGTCACTGTTAAATATGTTTTGTTTGCAAGTAATAATTAACGTCATCTAGGTCAAAGCCTACTATTATTGAAAAAATATAAATATAATCGTACCTTTGGTGACAGTCATATTGAAATGTATCTTTTTATTGACCCCACTAAAATATTATTTTGGGATTTAATTTACGATAAAGTCCAATACATTTGCTAAGAAACAAGGGCATTTTAACATATTTCGTCCCAACAATTAGGATAGGTGTACCTTTTACTATATTTTGATCCTCTTTTTCAAGAATGCTTTAATATTTTAGAAATGGCAATAAATTGGAGTTTTTACTTTTGCCTGCATTTTGCTTCAGATACATCTTATTTTCAAAAATTTAAATTTGTGCTTTTAGCGAATCTACGTGGTCCTTAATAAAAAGGTATTTTAATTACAGTACAGGGTACATTTTTAAGATAATAAAATTATTCATAGGTCAAATATAAAAATGTCTTTTGCATAAAAAGCAGAAGAGATAGGTATAGAAAACCCTAATATAGTTTTAAAGGGAATCTAGTTCTGCGTCAAAATAGGCCACAAAATACAGGGTGTTCCATTTAACTTAAGGAAGTTATTTAATAAAGTGTATGTCCAAACTTTAAGGCAATTTTTACCCTCTGTATAATTTAGGTAAACTTTTATGTAATAGTTAACTTAAACCCTTTAGTAAACACTAAATTTAATTACGAGCAGCTCCTGGGTGTAAAATTTTTTAAAGTATGGTCTGTATTTTTTACTTCTCTAAATTTCTCAGAAACGGTCAGTTTTAGGTATAGAAATTATAACAATAACTCACATTTGTTTGGTCGATTATTATCTAAAAATAAAAAAATATGGGGTGTTCCATAGAAAAAATATAACTTTACATGTACTTCTTTTTGGGCACCCTGTATATTTCAAAATAATTTTAAAATATGCTTCCCACAGACCAACATATGACTGTGCTAAAAGTTTTTCCCAACTCTTTTCATTTCTCGTAGAAAAACCGAGGCGAATGTGGTGGGCCACCCTGTATAGGAAATAAAAAGTATTAGGAAGAAGAAAAAGAAAAATAAAGAAGTATTAGGTAAATTAATTAGTGGTTGTGTTTAAGTAATTAATATTTAATATAAGAATTACGTCTAAAATGATCTTACCTGGTAAGGAGGTGCGTAAGTTGGCGCTTTTGGCGAAAGTGGTGAAGACGTTGGATACGTGTGACCCGAGAGAGCCGCAGATATTGCACTGGCTGGTGCCTTGCCACCACTAAAAAAGAGTAAAGTAAAATAAAAAGCTTTTTTATTTTGGCTACAATGTTTTTAGCGAAAAAAAATTTAAATTATATTTAGAAAAAAATTACGAATTAAATACATAAAGAAACATTTCTGACAGGATTCAACCTAAAATTAATATGCATACTAAGTATCGAATAATAATTTACCTTTACACAATATACTAGGATCATTTTTTTTTATTATTTTAAATAAGTATAAGAATTTAATGCCGATGTTATCACAAAAATAAATTAATGAGTAATAATATACAGGATAAGTCTGTGAAGTGAAACCCCCGTTTATTGCTTTAACTGTTCAAATTGGAGAAAAATGTTTTTTACAAAAATATTCCGGTTTCTGCTGCTCTATATTTTGCGGACAACGTTGAGTATACAGGGTATATCAGAAAGTCTGTTCAAGGACAAAGTTCATTTTTTTTTAAATGACTCCTATATTTTTTGTTTTCTGCATAAAATTTTAGATATTTTTTGTCTGACATATCATATCCCTATATTCAATTGTTTACGAGATATTCGCATTTAAATACAAATCTGGAAGAGAAAACTTCGCTCATCTCTTAATGCCGTTTTACGGTTCTATGGTTTCAGTGGTTTTTTAGAGTGGCATAACAACCATAGTAACTAGCAAAAATTTCAAAGAGACAGTTTTTTAAATATAAAAATAGTATTTTAAATACATATCTAATCGTCCTGAGCAGATGTTATGGCTTATAACAGATATAACAAAAAATGTAATCGAAGAATGCAAATTCAAGATAAAAACTGCAAAACGTTCGTATAAATCAAAACGGTAACATATTTAAACATTTAAGAATATTGATCATGTATGTTATTTTGTTGCTTTTAATAATCTGTAAAAAAGTTGTTTAAAGCGTTTTTTTTTCTTGTTCTACTCGTAATATCTAATTTCTTATTAATTATTACTTAGGCTGTTTTGTCACTCAAAAAAACCGCTGAAACCATAGAAACGTAATACAGGATAAAAAAATAGGCAAACTTTTCCCTTCTCAAATTTTTTATTTAAACGAAAATATTTCAAAAACAATTGAATATAGGGATATGAGATGCTTAACAAAAAATATTTAAAATTTTATGCAGAATTTAAAAATTTTACAAAAAATATAGGGTGCCATTTAAAAAAATGAATTTGTCCTTGTACGGACATTCTGATACACCCTGTATACATAACGTTGCTTGCAAAATATAGAGCAGCAGAAACCTAAATATTTTTGTATAAAACATTTTTTCCCAATTTGAATGGTTAAAGCAAAAAATGGGGGGTCTCACTCCACAGACTTACCCTATATGTATATTAATTAGGTTTATCAAGTACACGGAACACTCTAAAACAAAAAAAGGTTTAATAGAGTTTCAGCTTACGTTAAAATACTTTGTTTTTAGCTTTTAATTCCTATTGTTTTAAACAAACTCTGACATAGCTAGTACCTACTGGGATAGTCCAACGCTTTAAAATTTATATTATCATTTTTTGCGTAATATCAGAAAGAAATGGTCAATGATCATATCTACATTGTTAAAAGAAAAAAATGTAGGTAATATAATATATAACGTCCATGGTGGCATAATCGTGTGATCTAAAATGTACTTCATGCACTTACATTTTTTGGTACCCAGCCAAAAAGCACCAGAAAACGAATTAAACTGCAATATTTAGAACAGATAATCTACCCTATGGCCCAAATTTTACTTTTTTGTGCAAATGTAACTTTTGGCTATCTGGTTAAAATAAAAAAGGTATGATATCATAGAAACAAGACAAAAATTGTATATCCGTTGTGGTTTTTATTATTAGTTTAAAGTTATTAAAGTAGTTACAATTTAAAGTAAAAGTTTAAAAGACTATATACATAAATTGTAAATATTAGGCCTCTTTCACATATTTTTTATTGGCTTGAAATAAACCTTGTACCTAGGCAACACTTTGCCAAATATTTTTTACGAAAATCTATAACAGAATCACAAGCATTCAAAATTAAAATATAAAACCTTTTGGAAAGGGTATCTACGTCACAAGAGGCTAACTGCACGTATTCACCACGCCGACCCATATTGGCGACCGGAGCTAAGTTCTAATATTACATACATCTCAGATGAAAGCGAAGTAAATAAAATACCAAGCGATCCGGATATTGAAATACATTTGATTTTCAGTCAGTAAATAAATGCCATTTTCATTTGTCTATTAAATTGGTCTAAAAATTCAGTAAGTATGGTTACAACGGAAAAAATGTATTGCATTGGGTCTAAAAGTCAGTAATCATGATTACTTACGAGGTGCTTTTTAGAAACGATAATAAACAGTTTTTAGAGCGTTAACCTATTTTTTGTGAAATTGATTTTTTTTTTTCATGGTAATCGATGGATTTTGACGGTGTAATTACCCTTTACGTTGATTACGTTGCATATTTAAAATTAAACCGATTTATTTTAAATTGGAATAAAGAAACGCGATGTATTCCTTAATTTTTGCTTTAAATGAAATGAATTAACAAAGCAAAAAAAAAATTTGGAACTCGACACCCCTTGTGACGTCACACGGCTTTTTAGTCTGAAGAGAAATTTAAGGAGACGTGAACTTAAAATCGTTATTACTTCGAAACAATCTTTTTCTAAGAAGAAATTTTTGGAAAATGATTCTTTAATAAGCAAAGGAAAAACACTGACGTGTTTTTAAAATAAAATAAATTTTATATATTAATATTTGCAATATTATTTTGAACTTAAATTGTTAATACTTACGGAGGAATTGTCACTGGTATGGCGGATGGGTTATTTATTGCGATTGCTGCTGCTTTGGCGTGAATATCACAGTAGAGTTTGTTGTTTATATTGTAATATCTGAAAACATATAAAAACATAGTTTCAAACATGTAAATATATTATTTTATTAGCTATTTTAACAACAAACAAGAAATATTTTGCTTTTAAGTCAACTGGAAAAAATGTTATGGCTTAAAATTTTGGCATGTCTTATTCCGGTTATATAGCTTGACAGCTTATAAGGACTGTGATATTGCAAAATTATAACAGCTACAAGCAGTAGATTGTAAAAGACCGTTTATACAACTAAAGAAAGCCCTATGTAATCCTTAAGTATTGTCGTAGTTACAACATCCTTAAACTTTTATTGTAGATACTGATAAAAGCAATGCTTTCATTGGTGGAGTTTTGTCACAAAGGCCAAGCAAAACTGATACCTATTTAAGCAAAGTTCTTTCCTAAATGAAAACTAAAGTTTTTTCATAAGTAACTTTATAGCAAGAGATTTTATTTAAAGATAGACAATACGTAACACCAAAGACACGATAATTACAACGCATTAAAAAGAACTAACTAAACAATAAAAATGCTATAAAAAAACTAATGCGAAATCTGTAATGGCTGCGTTTCTAGCAAGACACCTAAAACACAAAGCAAATAAAATATGAAGTACCTAATAAAAGGTGACGCAATTTATGAAAGATTTGCTCTGGTTATAGCAGGAGTTAGTAAATCCTTAAATCACTTTATCCTGTTAGCCATTGATTCGAAACGGTCAAAAGTTTACGCAATACCTAATGAAACAGCCATCAATGTTGCTAATATGATATTTTAACAGTGGATTTGTATATATGGAGTACTAAGAGAAAATCAATATAGAAATTTTGAATTAGATATTTCCAAGAATCCCAGTTGTCTCTCGGTAATCCACAAAACAAGAATCCCATTATTTTATTCCCAGTCTAATGGAATGGTTAAGAGATATATTAAAACTAAGTAACCATACAAAAATTGGGGTAAATAAATAACAAAGTGCAGATTAGCCTTCGCTTCGTAATTTACGATATAACTTAAAAAAACACTTGCCAAAGTTATTTGTGGAGCGGAGTTCTTCCTTATTCACTGGATGATTTTTGATTAATCAAAAGTCGGCAACATATTAAGTTATTCAATTCAGTAAACAGCTGTGGGAGATACAAGAGAGGGTTCGTAAGAAGACGGAATGAAAAACGCCGTATGAAGCCTGCTATAACTTGAAAGATAACCACGTCCTGTAAAAACGGTTGGTTATACAATGCAAGAAGAACCCAGGAATGTTCATAGAAACCTAAAAGGTCCGGAAACAAGGCATATAAAGTAGTGGCTTAACCATCTAGAGTACCGAATTCGGAAGAGTTCAGAGGCGAAACATGCTTGAATAATACATGATAAATTAATTACCTAAAATAACGCTTGTAAGGTATTATAAAAATGTTTTAAGATATTTTTTTCTTCTTTACACAATTTTTTTTTACCACAACAGACAATTGTTTTAATTAAAAGCACAATTAAGAAGTAATCTGCGAACAAACAAATTAAAATTAATTATCCTGATTTTCCTCAATAATTGTGTTTTAAAGGAGTACAGTAGTTAATATGAATTTTTACAAGTTACGCAAAAATATGGATGTTATTTTTTACTGAAGATCACTAATTATAGACTATTTATAATACTTGTTTTTATAAATTGGACTTACCCAACGTTTTTAAGAGAAGATCCACACGTAGCACACTTGAAGCATTCAACGTGTAAGTTTTTGTCTTTTATCCTGACAAAGACACCACTGTAAAATAATGTTTAATTAGATTGAATATCAATAAACGAATTTTAATGTTAAATAAAAATAGGGTATATTTATTTTTAGTTTTAACCATTTATATTAACCAGTTTATAAGAACTTAACACTTATAACATTTAGATAGTTTTTAAATCCTTTCGCTTAAGATTTATGAGAAACTGGTTAGCTCTACAAATTACAATTCATTTAACAAATGCTTTTATACATGTTAAGCTTAAAGGGTACTAATATCAAAAGCTTGAAGAAAAAACATATGATAGGGGTAGGATACCCTTGTATTTTTATAATTATTAAATATTATATCTGTTAAAGATAAGCTAATTATACATTTTTTTAGGTAACATTATTATTTTCACAACATAAATTTTATTTCTAAAGTTTACTAAATATTGGCACGTAGAAAAAGCAATTGTAAAAATAGAATTTTATCATTAAATTTTAAAATCGTCAATCATATCCTTTTAATAATTTAATGAATATTCTTTACTAGAGTTTAACAATACCAGTGTCTTTTTAACTTTTTATGAATAAGTATATTCATCAAGGAACTAAGAAAATTAATAATAAGGTGTTGGTAATACATAGTTAAATTATGAGTGATTAAAATAGAAGAAAACTACCATGTTGAATATTCTTTATAACATGCAAGAATAGAAAGAGATCATGCGGATAAAATACAAGTAGAAAACTATTTTCTAAAACTACTAACAGGCTACTTGGACTAATTACAAATGGAGCATGCGCTTTAAGTAGAAAGGACTTTTGAAACGTTCTAGAGACCAAAATGTAGGAATACCACAAACAGATAATATAACTAACACTTTGACGACAACAAGTAAGACAGTTAGCCAACACATGGTTGGACTTACACAATAACTCTTTCACAATCGGTGCAAATCGTCGCACCTTCAGATGTGGAACTTAATTTTTGAGTATTCCCTTCTGATGGGGTACTTGGTCGAGGACTCGCGGTTTTTCTACCACCAATAGCGTGACTGAGAGATGAGTAGTAGTCGGAGCGTGTTACTAAGGGGGAAAAAGAATGATAACTTTCTTTCTTTATATGAATTTTTAACTAATAAAATGACATTGGGCCTTAATATTGCTAATTCTTAAAATTCTGCTTGCTGGATTCTCGAAATTAAACCTGAAAAATAGTAGCCTATCCCAATAATAAAGACGAGATTTAAAAGTAAAACAAAATTTAGTTATACGTCACTATTATTATTTTATTAACGAAAAAAATTGGACTAAAATAAAAATCTACAAAAATGCGAGAAGGGTATTCTAAAAAATCAAAATCGTTTGTCTCTAATGATTTTTACCTCACTCCCAAGTGTGTTCTTAGAAAAGTACCAAGACAGCAGAACTTTAGTAAAAGTATTAACTTAATCTGGACTCAGAATTCTGACATTAATTGGGCACGATCATGGCTAGAAATCAATTAATTCTGGTAATGACCGTTTTTAAAATTTTAATATGGACTAATACTCAGTATGTACCGTCATTACATATAATTTCGGACATATACGGTTATTTCGGACGTCAGGACGTTTCCACGCTGTTAGTGGATTTTCCCCCTCCATATTAACGTTAAACCAGTTCTGCCGGCGTTGCAACTGGCGGCTAGCGCCACGGGTTCCACTTTGGCTTTTACATTGTACGCATGCGTTAAATTTTCGCGGGATGTTTAAATACTTAAACAGCAAAACGTAAATTTATATAACTTGGAAAGTGTTAAACTGTTAAACAGTAATGGTTAATGGTTGAAAAAAATTATGGATTAGATACTTGACTAGAATATAAATAATATAAGAATTGGGGGGTTTGAAAACTCTATAAGGGGTATGTTTTAATTTGTATTAGCCATTCGTTGTGTAAAGGGTGTTTTTAATTTTTGCTCTTAAAATTTTTTTTAAAAGTAAAGATAGAGGGTTGTTTAAATTCGGCAAAATTGCGGTTTTAAAATTTTTCTATATAGTAAAATACCCTAAAAATTTTTAAAAATTCTGTTCCAGAAAAAACCGAAAAAACCGTTTCTATTTTTATTTTTTTTGTTTTTTTTGAAATATATTAAGAAAAATTTAAAATACTTTCTTATTGCAGTTTTTTCCCTTTTATAAGATGGTTTTTTTTAGAATTTTAATCCGACGGTTCGTCTATATATATATAGGCCTAACACACTTTTTTTAATAAAAAATTCCGACCTGGATTTTTTTTACAAACTACATAGTATTTTTTATTGCCTTTTTTTAATACGAAAACAATTACAAGTGGCGCGTACATAAAAATATGATAAAAAATGCTCCTAAAACCTGTAAAAAAACCTGAGGCATTGAAAGCATTCTTTAAGCTGAATATTAAATTCCAAACATACTTAATGCAATTTTATTAACTTCTTGACTATCTGGTTTAGTTATCTTATCTTTTTGGTAAATACACGTCTTTTTTTTTCTTAAACAGCCGTCGTTGTTGGGAAATCCTCTTGTTATGGGGTACATTTTTATTTCCCTTACAAATGTCTTTATTTTTTAAATCCCTAAATGCTGGCCTTTTTTGCTATCAGAAAACTCGAGGCTGTTCATAGTTTCTAATAATTCAAGTTTAAATTTTCTCTATATCTTTTGTAAAATTATCATTTGCATTTAGATGGTGCCTTGATGTTTGTTCCTTGGCTAAATGTTTTATTGCAAATTTGGCAAATTATGTCTATTTTTTACCAAATAATAATACAAATCGCACAAATAATATAGATACTCGTATTTTTTACAAAAAAAAAAAAACACAGAAGTCTAATAATTAGCATAATACAAAAATGTTAGGTTAGGTGCAGTTGATGTAGCTTAAGCCCATGCGCACAATGTGAAAGCCAAAGTGGAACCGGGCGCTAGCCGCTAGTGGCGTTATGTCTAAACACTTGTCAAATACCCAAGGAATTAATTCACTGTTAAGGGGGTAAGGTTCCGCCGAGTCCGGTCGTAAAATTCCCAATTTTAATTTTTTCTTCCAACTGTGGAAAACCTCCTCTGTGTAATTGTACGGTAAGTTTCTACGATTTATATTTTTTATGTGGATTAACCTTATAATTTGCAAACATTTAAGCATAATTAGAATTTTTATTTTGCTTTTTTAAATATGTAGAATGGTAAAAATTTAGAAAAACTTTTTTTTTTGTAGGGTAACTTCGAACCTAAAATGCTTTCAAAATTAAGGGCGGACCGGCCATACAAATAACAACCCGTCGGTATTTACTAAAGCCATAGCCCGTCAAAGGGGAAAATTGTCTTTAGGGGGGGGCAGCCGAACAGTACAGGGTTCCCAAACCAACACTAAGTGACCGCATAAATAAGAAGCATGATGGAAAA
>JAHBCN010006806.1:47412-76739 GCA_019359885.1 Listronotus oregonensis
GTTTCGGTGATTTTTGCGGCTGCGGGATCGGGAGAATTGTTACCTCCGTATATGTATGTCTCAAAATCTATCCAACATGGGTGTAAGATGGCCCACGAGGGGCTGGTTACAACTGCAGCAAATCGGGATGGTTCGACACATTGTTCGGGGCAGGGTTTTCGAGCAATAGCTTTACCATTTTTTAAGAGACGTGATGGAAACAAAGCCCTAATAGGTGACAATTTAGCCAGCCACGTTTCCCTAGATGTCATAACTGCTTGCAAAAACAATAACATACAATTTATTCTGTTGCCTCCCAACTCCACACATCTGTGTCAACCGTTGGATGTTTCCATATTTCGTCCAATTAAAATTGCGTGGAAGCAAGTTCTCACATCCTGGAAATTAAAAAATAGAGGAGTTCTTTCAAAATCCGAATTTCCGAGACTCCTTAATGAAACTGTCCTAAAAATAGGCGCAAATATGAAGCAAAACGTAAAGTCTGGCTTTGCAGCATGTGGTATAATTCCCTTACAGAGACAAACAATTTTGAAAAAATTACCAAAAAAAGTGCCTGAGGAAAATTTATCTTCGCAAAAGGAAGCATGGACCTCAGCTTTTGTAACATTGCTGGAAAAATCAAGAAATGGCTCTGGTCCCACCGTAAGAAGAGTAAATAGAACAAAAAAATTAAATATTGCCCCTTGGCAAGGGATCATACCAGACAAGAAGGAGTCATCCAGTGATTCTGATTTAGTATCAAGTGATTCCATAGCGATCAGTAATTCAGATCATTCTAAAAGTGAAGAACAACCCACCACGTCAGAACAGAACTTGCAAGAAGATACATTGCCCGATGAAAATTATGAAGAAGGAAAATTTGTTTTGGTGTGTTTTAGGGCTACTACAAATAGAGACATTCAATATATTGGTAAAATTATAGAATTTTTTTAAACGAATTATATGTAAAATTTTTACGGAAAAAAAAATGTGAAAAATTTGGGAATTATTTTGTTTTTCCCGACACGGAAGATAAAGCAATTATCACAAGGGCACAAGTCACACAATTATTAAAAAACCCCAAAGATTTGCGCCGCGGACGATTTAGTTTTTTTGTTAACGACATGGTTTCGTATGACAACATTTCCTAATTTTGACTATTTGTTTTTCTAAAGAAAACAAAATATTTTAATTAGAGAAAAAAGTTTATTTTGATGAGAACAATGTTTCATTTTTGTTTAAAAACTTTATCATATGTCTTATATTACCTTGATGCTAAATAAAAAGGTTTATTTCTTTACTAAATGTGTTCATTTTTTCTGTAACCCATGACTTGGAAGATTAAATAATTTTTTTGACATAGGAAAGTGCATGTTAATTCGGACACTTTTCAAAAAAAATATATACGTAGTAGAAAGTATTAAGGAATATATATTTAAACTGATAAAAAAATATTCTTTGATTTACATCATGATTTTTGTGAAAACCCGCCAAAATCGTCCGAAGTTATATGTAATGACGGTATTCTATCGTATGTAACAAATCAAATTTATTTTATTCTGTGACGCCATAGCCCTTTAAAAAACTGTTATTTTATCTCGTCAAAATTTTTGAGAGAGACCAAAAAATACTTACACAATGAGACGTTCACAATCGGCGCAAATATTTTGACCAGGTGGTAATTGTGGGTTTGGTGGTGCTGGACGATTAACTGGTGCTTCTACATGTCTAAGTCCCGCCATTCCTCTATTTGGAGCAGTTACTATTCCCGAGTCTGGTTCTAAGTAGTAAAGTAGTTGGAAAGTGTGTTAAGACATATATTTATTTGGAGGAACAGAAAATCAAGATATATAAATCGTCAAAAATTACAAATTATTAAGTAATACTCTGGCAATGTAAACGTGTATCTTTCTTTATATTGGTTATAACTACGTTTAAAAACTCTTTAACAATTTAATTAACATAGTCAAAGTTTTGATTTAGAAAAGTTAATCGCCGTAAATAAGCTCTCTTAATATTATATTTTTTGTTCTATTGCACAAGCATTTTTAATTAAACGCCTTAAGACCTTAAGACAATAATAACTGAAAAACCTATTAGGTGTATTTTTTTACAAGATATCAGAAAAGCCTCATTTAACTTAATTTTTGAACCAAAAGAATTTTAGTTTTATTAATATAAATATATATGGTTTCATTTTAAGCTTAAAGAGATGACATATGACATGACTCTATTTACAAACTCTTGTGTTTTTAAGTTAGAAACATTTGTTTTCATTAATATTTTATTATTACATATTCCAAAATATTCGAGTATAATTAGAAATGTTATAAATAATATATTATAGTGTGGCCATTTAAGTGTGCAACATAAATGTTTTTTTTATTAATTGCACAATCAAAATACAAATATTGCCGAAATTTGGTGCATGTTCGATAATCATATTAGGTGCACTTAGAATGGTTGCAAGTCAAACAGCATACAGGGTAGGTCAAAAAATTAAAAATTGTACAGGAGTAAAGTATCCTTATTTCAGAACATTTTACAAAATATTTTAAATAAAAGTTGTTCAAAAAGTTATGCCTGAACACCAAAATATGACCTCCTGAGATTTTTTTTTTTTTGAAAAACCTTTAAAATTTCTCTTATTTTTTGTAATATTCACCCCAAACACTCACCAATTATTTAAAATTAAATCAATATTGTAGAACTTTGTTCAGATTCAAGCATATTTGTAACATTAACATTGATTTTTATTTTTTTAGGGAATCACAAACTTCAAGTTTGTTGCAACGATATTAAACACAACTTTAAAATTTTACAAAAATTCATTTAAATAAGGCAAAACATTAGTAATGATAATATGCATATCAAAAAACGCTCATTTAAAGTGTAAAATTTTTATTTTAAATGTTTATTAAAAAATTAATACACAAACATAAATTCCACTAAAATAATCGCGGACACCCATGGAAAAAAACAAATAAGTATTAAAAGTAAACGGTATTATTATTCGATTATGAAAAACAACAAAGCAATAAAGCAATGGTTCGATTAGTGCCTTCTTGGCTAACGTTAACTGTCTTGGAGGAGGTATTTAAAATCAAATAAACTTAATAAGCAAAAAATAATTATTCAGTTTTTTAATTAACATTTCAAATAAAAATTTTTGTACTTTCAATGAGCGTTTTTTAATAGGCATATTATTATAACTAATGTTTTACCTTATTAAATATAATTTTTGAAAAATTTTATAGTTGTGTTTAATATCGTTGCAACTAACATAAAATTTATCATTTCCTAAAAAATTAAAAATCTATGTTAATCTTCCAATTGTACTTTAATTTCAACAAAGTTATGCGAAATTAATTTAATTTCAAATAATTTATAAGAGGGTTTAGGGTGAATATACCTACATAAAGTTAAAGAACTTGTTTACGCGCGAGCTAAAACGTTTATGACTACTAATTAAAGTTTTTCTTTTTCATAAAATTTTAGCCTTGTTGTACAAATGAACCATATTTACTAAATTTGGTTCAAAAAATATATTAAAAACGGCTGTTTTATCTCTGGACATCTAAAATTATCATAAAATAAAAAGCCCAAGATAAATTATAATATTAAATAATGAATCAAAAAAGTATCTGTTAAAATACAGTTCGGTGGCCGCTTGCCAGTTTTCGCTCTACTATATGTGGCAAACTAACATATTAAACTCTTTTAAGTTCTAAAAACTATTTGAAAAAAAAATACAACAAAAAGAAAAAACAGAAATGAGTTTCAATGATTCGTTATCTAAAAAATTGCTGCCAAGCGTTTCAAATGGACCCCTAAAGAATGATATTATTTTCACTTGTTTAAAATATTTGGAGACAGGCATTTATGTCAACAGCTAATAAAAAATAGTGTTTTTTTCTATTTTAAAATTAAATGCATAATATTTAAATTAAAGATACCAACTCTTAAATATTTCTTAAAGCTTGAAAAAAGTAAATCTAATAAAAGAAAAATGTATGGGATTTTCTATTAAAGACGACTGTTGTTGCGTTATATTGCACAAACAATTTTTTTAGGAAGAAAAACGACTACGGCATTTTATTTTAGGGAAAAATCAGCATCGGATTTTATTTTTCCCTCTTAAATGTTCTGGACCAATTAAGATACGACCGTATCTCCAAAATAGAGAGTGACCTAAAAATTTGTCAAGGGCATCTTTTATTTTTCATCAAAGTAACACGGTATTGTGAATACCTTGTACATATACAGGTTGATTTTTGAGGAAATGTCAATATTTTAGGTACGTAGTCAGGGTCCAAAAATAAACATAAAAGTATATACAAATATGGGTCCTTGGCCTTCGTTTCCGAGATACAGGTAGTTCACCACAGAGCTGACATGTGCTTAGAAGTAAATGGTGGAATTTTTAAAAATTATAAAACCTAGCTTATGTTTTACCGAACATAATTTAAGAACAATAATTTTATTGAAAATTAAAATAAATATTGTTTGATTATACATTTTGTTTTTTTTTTATTTTGCTATAATAAAATCAGATGCGTCGTAATTTTTTAAAATCTAAATATCTCGAAAACGGTTGTTTATAACAACTTTTAACAAGTACACCTTTTTAAAGTAAAAATGACAAAACAATTATTTAATTTACTTAAAAATGTAATACAGGGCCGTACCAAAAAGTTATAATTGTTCAAAATAGTAAAAAGATGTGTAGGTGGCTCCCCTACAATTAAGAGCCGTAATAAGATTATATTCTAATCCGTCATACCAAAAATCCCACGGATATCAATTTTTACTCTAATATTTACATTATCAAAGACTTTATTTAAAAAATAGAAAAATTAAATAAAAATTTAATACCCTGTATTTTGAAAACAAAGGGCCTTGCGGACCCATATTTGTATAGTCTTTTATGTTCATTTTAGACCCCGACTACGTACCTGAAGTATTGACATTTTCTCATAAATCACCCTGTATAGTACGCTTTTGAACTTATCACAGCCAAGTTATTCCCTACGATGTTTTATAATACCAAGTTTTTACTTAATTAACATAATATCTTTTTAATGTAAAATTTTTTTGTATGTTAACTGTATAAGCTTCTCACAATGATTAAAAAAACTTATTTTAGGAAATGTTAAAAAAGGTTAACATATTTTTTATTACAACTCTCTATAAAGTCATGAAAAATGCGTTTTTTAAATTATCCCTATTCAGACCTAATTTGTAATCTTTAACATTACTCAATCAAGAATTTTAAAACATTACTAGGCACAATAAATAAACCAAAAAAGCACCTTTTCAAAAAATATTTATAAATCACAGCAATTTTAGTTGCACAAAACACAGCTTATTACACAATACTAAGATTAAGTCTTTCACGTAATATTCCAAGTAACTGACTAAAATAAAATGAAAATTTAGAAAAAAATATTGTAAATGCTTTAATGAGAACAGATATCAAGTCTATTTCTGCAACAAGTGCAAAAATTAACTGTTCTTGGCACGCATTGTGGATAACAATTTAAGTGCCAAGAACTCAGTGTTTACTTGTATCGTATAAAATATGTTTTTCACGGTGTACCAAAATTTTACAAAAGTTTAGAAAGCTTTGCAGCAAGTACCTCATTTTTTTAGTAATAAATATTACTTTCCTATAAGCATGTTTAAAAACTGTATTTAAAATAAAAGGAAGGTAAAAAACACCTAGTAAAGAACATGTTGGTCTTGCGAAATCATCTTTAACTATCAAGTTAGGCTGGTATTATAAATACCTAATATTTGACAAAATTCTAAAAAAACATAATAACATTTTAGAGAAACACGTATGTGAAAGACTACGACCGAATACAAAAGTGATCTTAGGACAGTTTCGTCCTTGCTTGTTTGTAAAAATTACGAGACTCGTATAGTCCGGGAGGCTACCGCAAAAAAGCTGGCCAATAAGAGATACGCATAAAACATTTTTTTTATAATACTATACGTAAACCAACCGGTAATGTTGGCTCAAAAAGGCGAAATTACTGGCCTAATAAAACAACATAATTCTTTTTAATAATTTTTTTGTAGCTTTTGAAAACTAAAAGAGCTACAAAAAATATATACAAGAAATGTGCTTTTTAATTAGCCCTATAGAAAAATTAATATACTCATTTTTAATAAAATAAGTAATATAGGAGATAAAAGCAAAAAGTTGATTTTGGCCAAAAATTTTGTCAATAAGAATATTTTTTGGTACAAGTAAATATATTAACTCAGACCCATTTCAAAATTGATTTGAAATGTTTTATTTATTAAATGAAACAAACCAATACACATGTGCCTCGAGGCAATGGGAACAATGTAGTGGCACGGATATTTTATTTAATTTTTTGTCCAATAACTGTACTTATTTTAATCCACTTAAAAAACTTTAACTAAAAAAAATATTAACTATATTTTATTAAAAATAGGTGCCTTCTCTATCTGGGTATTATATACCTGGCAGGGCGCTTAACATTTCTCGATCTCCTATGCTACTATGTATATAGCTCATTGTTTAAATATTTTTATTATTGATTTAAATAATAATATTAACAATTTATCAAGTCAATTACTTTTAGATCGATCTGGAAAAAATGGTAATTATATCTTTAATATAAAAAAAAAAAAAATTATATAGCTTATTTAGCGTTAAACCTTTAAAACATTTTTTTATTAGGTTATCTACTTCGTTAAGACTTACAATCTTTTTAATACAAATTATTGCACTCACCAATCTAGTTACTACTTCAAAATACAATTAGATTAAAGTTTAAACATTAATAAATAATTTAATTTAAAGAAAAATATTTGCCACGTCTATGTCGGTATTATACTCGTATACCTGTCAGGACGCTTGCAATTTCTCCATGTCCTATGTTGCTACGTGTATAGCTTATCGTTTATATATTTTTATTATCGATTTCAATATTAATAATAATATTTTATAAAGACAGTTACTTGTTAAGAATGATTTGCAAAAATTTCAACCACATTTTTAACGTCCAATTTTTTATAATTGGTTTAGCATAAATCTTTTAAAATATTATTTTTATTAAGCTATTCAATTCTTTTAAGCTTACAGCCTTTCTTATTTAAAATATTGCATTAACTTTAGAAAAAAACTTATATAACCAAAGGGGCACAAAATCGTGAAACCTATAATTCTATGTATACGATTTTTTTGAATATTTTTCCGAATTTAAAAACCTATTAGACCATTGATTTTGATTATAAACCTTTTTTTTTGCTAAAATCAATAGTTTTCGAGTTATATTAAGAATTAAAATTTTTCTTTGGTAAAAAAATGCTATTTGAACCCGCTGAGCTAAGGCAGCAGTGCGGCTTTGAATTGACTTTAGTTCAGAGTAATTAAAAAAAAATGTTCCATGCATATATCTTATTGACCATGTTATTTGCGGTGGCCTCCCGGGCTATTTCACACACGATCGATGATCAATACTCGGTCGGTCAAGACCGATCATCAGTCGAAGAAATTGTTTTTACATGGTGCGTATCACCAGTCCGATATCATACGTCAGGATGTATTTAAAAAGTACACCGCATATCCCTGTTGTCATTTTGTGTGAAAAAGGTTGATAGAAAGGAGAAAATAAAAACAAAAATCCAGAAGTATTTAGTTGCATCCTTTATGTATACAAAAACGCATAAAAGCTGCTTTTATCACCTCTACTCAGATTTGCGTAATCCTTGAAAAGTTTTCATCTAGTTTCGCATGTCTATTGCTTTTTTTTTAAATCACATCACATGTTAGAAAATGATTTGAAATTTTTTGAAAGTGGAAAGATTAAGTGAAGCTCTTGGGTAAAGCTTTTTGAAATAATGCAAGGTAGGTACTCTTATAATGAAATAAAAGCGACATGCTCACTTTCAGCGGTGCGATGTCGCATAGATTTCTGTATTTCTCTAGAGTCTAGAATGTAAAGCCTGCATCGTATATAAAATAGTACTGCAAAAAAACAACCATAATTTATTGACAGAAAAAAATATGTTTATGCTTTTAAAAGTAAGCATTCTCCTAAAAAATGTTCATTGTTAATGGTTTGTAAAAAGATACTCAATTTTAAAAGTGTTGTGACAGCGCCGCAGAGAACACGCTACTGATGATACGCCTGCATGTGAAAGTCCCAATTTATCCAATAGCCCTTGATACTCCAATCATTATAGATTTTTTTTTTAATTAATGTTAACAGATATCTGACTCAGCCATGACTTCCGAAATAACCTGTAGATTACTAAAATAAAAAATCCAACCAATTTTTTTTCAGGTAATTTTTTTAAACAATTATTATTAAAAAGGGTTTTTTTTCGTTTTCTTTTAAATATAACAAAAAGTACTGGCTATATCACTTTACTTATTAAAGGAAATTATAGGGAATTCAAAAACCTACAAAATAGTTTTTGAAAAACTCCGATCCGATCATTTTTCAGCGAAAAAAAGCCGGAAAAACGCTTAAAACAGACCTGATAGTCAAAGATGAAAATTGTCGCATTAATAGCTACTAACCACAACTAACCACAAATTAAGCTCTTATATTGCAAGTGCCATGAATATTAGGCAAATGGTCCGATTTAAATTTTTAAAAAGGCTTTTTAAAGTTAAGACTAAAAGCTACAAATTGTATCTCTTACATTTTCATATAAGTTTGAAGAACAATGTTAAAAATGCTTGTGAACCTAGCGCGTCAAGCGAATATTCGCGACCGAGACGTACTGAGTCGACCGTGGAGGGGGCACCCAGCAGCGAAGGAGAAGCGAGAGACGGACTGCGTATTCGCTGCTCGGTGCCCCCTCCACGGTCCACTCAGTACTTCTCGGTCGCGAATTTTCCCTTGAAGCGCTATGTTCACAAGCATTTTTAACAATGTTCTTCAAACTTATAAGAAAATGTGAGATATACAATTTGTAGCTTTTAATCTCAACTTTTAAGGCCGTTTTAAAAATTTAAATCGGTATATTTGCCTAATATTCACGGCACTTGCAAGAAAAGGGCCTAATTTGTTTATAGTGCGATTATATAAAAACTAATATTGGGACAATTTTCATCTTTCGGCAACTCAAAGTATATGTTATTGACTATCATTTTCCAAAAAAATAGTCCTTAATATTAAAAATTAACGAAGATACAAATTTTACCAACACACAGTCGACTAAATGAACAAAAATGCATATAAAACCAAAAACACTTCCAGAAAAACAAAAAAAAATTACACCATACGTTGTTTATTTTGTATTTTTCCTTGATGTATTGTTAATTCTGAAATTATTCTAAGTAATGTAAAACATGGTGACAGGCCGATTTAATAACGAGATTGAAAGTTCCACCTATACAGTGTGTCCCAAATTGGGCCTACATGTATTGGTAACTCGGAAACTATTAGAGCTACAGTATTATTATTAAAATTATGGAAGTTTAAGACAATTTAATTGCAAAAATAAATCTGCTTTCAGATTTTATTTATCTTTTATGGTTTTTAAGATAATTAAGAAAAACCACAATGGTGCCTTTTTAACTTTTGCCTGTAGCTCACAAACTACCAATTTTACGCTTTTAAGATTACTACATTATTAGAACACTTTTTCAAGAAGAATTTAATTTAAGTAAAAATATTTTTAACTTTATTTGTTTTTGAGATATTTACATAAACTTTGGATTTTCATACGGACGCCATATTGGATTTTCACATTTTTGAAAAGAGCTCTTCAAGAGCTTTTTATTGATGTATTACAAGTCTAGGTTTTCAGATTGCTTAAGCTCTAAAAACGATAATTTTTGTTTATTTGATAGTAGGCTTAGACTAGACTACGTAATGGCCGCCACGTTTCATAAAAAACAAATGATACGCATCTTATAATTTAAATAATGTAAATGTCAAAATTAGCGTGCATCTCATTTCTCGTTTAATAACGCCGTTTTGATTATTTTAAGTATTTACAATAATGGCTCTTAATTATTCCAATGATGAAAAGGTGGATATGCTAGAAATTTATTTTAAATCTAACAGAAATACACAAGCCGCTGAAGAACAATTTCCGGAGCGGCAACAACCTAACCAAAGACATTTTAGATTTTTAGTTACGAACTTGTTAGCCTATGGATCTTTTATGAAACCGAATCCCAAACCTTATACGAAAAATAATGAAGCAAGAGAGGCGATTATAATGACAAACGTTAGAGATGATCCCACAACATCGGTTAGAAAAGTGGAAGAACAGACAACAATTCCTAAGTCATCTGTGCATCGGTCTTTAAAAAAACACCGTTTTCATCCATACAAACCACGTATTGTCCAGGGTCTTCAGGGGAACGATTTCAATAGACGAATGACCTTTAGTCAATGGTTTATTACTAAATGTCAACAGATACCCAATTTCCAATCCAAGGTTCTCTGGACAGACGAAACCCGGTTTACAAGTTGTGGAATTTTTAATAGGCACAACTACCACTGCTGGGATACAGAAAATCTACATAATTTAGAAGATAGACGGCTACAAACAAGGTTTGGCTTTAATGTCTGGTGTGGCATCATAGGTAATTTAAAATGCACCTTTAATTTACGTCTCACAATTGGATAAAACATATTTTTCTGTTTTAGACAATCGTTTAATTGGACCATTTATTTTTGAAGAAACTCTAAATGGAGATAGGTATTTGCTACTCCTGCAAGAACATATTTTACCGGCCATTTGAAATACAGTTTCGCCAAATGAAATGAATAATTTGTTGTTCCAGCAAGACGGATGTCCAGCGCACAGTACCAGGGAGTTGATGGGGGTTCTTAGAAATACCTTTAATGACAACATAATCTCTAATAATGGGCCAATTGCTTGGCCAGCTAGATCACCGGACATCACACCCCCTGATTTTTACCTATGGGGACAGGCAAAAAATAAGGTGTACTAGTTTTCTCCGCCCGAAACTAGGCTGGAACTAGAACACAGGGTACTGGATGAGCTTGCTTCCATCAACCGAAACACGTTAACCCGCAAGGTGTTGGAAAAATGCGAGAAATGTGTGGAAAATGGAGGAAGACATGTACTGTGATTTTATTTTCTTGTTTACTCATACGTTTTTGTTTTACAGTAGTGTTTAATTATTATCAGTTTAAGGTAATTGATGCCGCTCCGGATGCATATCATTTGTTTTTTATAAAACGGGGCGGCCATTACGCAGTTTCGTCTAAGTCTACTATTAAATAAACAAAAATTATCGTTTTTAGAGCTTAAGCAATCTGAAAACCTAGCTTTGTGATACATCAATGAAAAGCTCTTGAAGAGCTCTTTTCAAAAATGTAAAAATCCAATATGACGTCCGTATGAAAATCCAAAATTTGGGTAAATATCTCAAAAACAAATAAAGTTAGGAAAATATTTTTACTTAAATTAAATTCTTTTTAAAAAAGGGTTATAATAATGTAGTAATCTTAAAACCGTAAAATTGGTGGTTTGCGAGCTACAGGCAAAAGTTAAAAATGCACCATTTTGGTTTTTCTTAATTATCTCAAAAACTATAAAAGATAAATAAAATCTGAAAGCAGATTTAATTTTGCAAATAAATTGTCTAAAACTTTCCTAATTTAACTAACACTGTAGCTCTAATGGCTCCCGAGTTACCAATATATTGTAGGCCCAATTTGGGACACACTGTATAATATCTTAAACCTTAGATGCTACGATTTAATACCAAAAAGTTCCTGAATATTTTGTTTTAATTGTCAGGATAAAAACATTTCACGGTAATCTTATACTAAAATGAGAAAAAAATACAACCACTGGTCCCAACCTTTTTTTAGCTGCTCTCAGACTTAAAAAACACTAAACCTAATAATATCAAAATGTTTAAAAATAGCTGAAACACTGTGAAAGAAAGGCGGATATGACTCGCAGGTTTTAAGCCTAATGTTTCTAATTAATTGACAAATATTTTAGCAAATCTATTTTTAAAGTCCCTAGGCGCAGCCATTTCAAACAATAGCCGATAATTAATAAAAAATTAAACTAATATTTTGAGAAGCTTGATTTACTCCTGTTAAAGAAAACCATATTTTATCATCTTTGACTGTTAATGTGTGTGCATTGTACGACGACCTTCCGTTGTACAAAACTTTAAATGTCTTTTTCAGAAAAAAATATATTTTAAAGCTTGTGAATTTTTGGCTTTTACCTCTAAAAAAAATAATCTTCTTGTTTTTCTGCTCCTTTGTTAAGGAAAGGGTGCACAGGGATAGCTTTTAAAAAGGATGTATTTATTGGGTTAACATATTAAATATTATATAAATATCCGTACAGGGTCCTTGATTATATTTATGTGGCTTCTGGAGCCTTTATTTTTAAAGACAGAAAAAAATGTTATTTATAAAAAGTGTAGGTTTTTTTCCATGTTATCTTTTGAAATTATCAGTAAAACGCAATAAAAAAATGGCTAAATATAGGCAACTTCAACTTTTTTAAATGGAACACCCTGTATATTATGCTTTACGATAAAAGATCTTTTATTCTTATTTCAAATATATACATTGATGAAATTTGGATGAACCCTTTTTGAGATATGTAAGCTTAAAATATAGATAAATTGGAAAAAAAATCATATTAGTATCAAGAAAGCTATAAAAACAATAAAATTGTTTTAATAAATTTGACGTATTGATATTGTAAAACGTTAAAATATATCATTTTAACTATTAAAAGTAGTTTGTATTGCTTTTTTGTCGATGGGCTATTCAGAAGAACAAAAAATCGCTATTATGCGTCTTTTTTATGGTAACAATAATAATGTGACGACAGCGCAAAGGGAATATTACTTATTATATCCTTAACAACGGGTACCATCTATAGATACTATTGAATACATAAAAAGAAAGTTTTTTTTTGAACGAAAAAGCTTTAAAATAAAGAAAAGCACTGCAGCATGAAATAAAAACAAAGTTTTGAATATCCTCGTTTTTTCAGGATAATTATTATACTTTTTCTATTGGACTAGCACTAACTACTTTTAATACCTTTAGAAAATCCTGAAATATTAATCTCGAATGCGGCATCTGAACTTAATAAAACAGATTATAAAATTTATTTATTTCACCTTAAAATTTTACAAATTTTATCCTTATAAATTTATGGCAGAGTAAAAAACATCAAACAAAGAAAAACTTCATTTTTAATATTTCAAAGTTTTGACAATTTAAGAGTTAAATATAATTTATCATGATCTCAATATGGTGCTCCAAGAAAAAGTTAATGTTGGTTGAAGAGATAAAACGTCGACTGGCAAATGGTAAAGCAGCATTATGATGCGGAAAAAAGGAGCCTTATTAGGGTGCAATCTGTTTTAAAATATTGTTCTTTAAAGTTAGGAAAGAGTAAAATCAATTTTTAAAAATTTCTGCTCCTCTCTTATATCTCCGAATGTACTTAAAACTTTAAAAAATTAGACGGTATATTGTTAGGTATTAGACTTTTAGCATAAAATATTTTTAAAACCTTTTTGCCAACAGATGTCAATTAATTATAATTGTTGTTGCTACTTCCCTAACTAGTTTCTTGGTTTTATTACCATTTTAAAAATTGCCGCATAAGCGTATAAATTTTAAAAATTTAATTTTTATTTTAGTGCTTATTGATAATTTTTTTTTGTTTTAATTTTGTTATGTATTATTTGTTTTATCCCTTTAGTTTTGTTTTTGTCTAATTTGTTTACATTTTTTGTTATTGCATTTAGGGTGTTTGATATAATAATATCTTTTACTTTTTTAAGTATTTAGGCTTTTTATCCAGCTAGAATCTAAATGTGATTTTAATTACAGATAGTTTTTAAATGATTACTATCGCGAACGTCAGGAAAATTAATTAACGAAACAAAAACTTTTTTGCAAAGAAAGTAATCGCAAATAGACCAATGAAATGTATATAATAGTCTTACTTATTTAAATTAAAGTGTGCTTAGTTAGGAAAAGTAAGCGCTATTTCATTAGCAAAGCCTAATGGCAAATAGTAAATTTAACACCTAACTAGTTAAATACGTGCTATTTAACAAAACTGCCATGGCATTTATCTGCAAATCGCAGAACTCCAATATGCAACATAATTTTTACTAGTTTGGTTCTATGTTATATATATATATATATCAAAAACATATTTTTAAAAGGCGATAATAAAATTTAGATAATTTGGTTAAATATTTACAATTTAAAAGTTACAGCTAAAATACAAAAAGCAATGCAAATTTATTTTTTTAAAATGTTACTTAATTTAAAAAAGGAAGTTATATCGTAAAATTTATTATTCCTTTGAATTTATAAATTAAAAATAATCAACCCTTATATTATACCTAAATAAAAAAAATATGTTAATAAAATTATTGTCTTTTTTTCATATAATGGCATGATGATTTAAAATGTAAACACAAATTAAATGAAAAAATTATTGGTATCCCTACCTGGTTCGTTATTTGTAGGATCATTTTCAGCTTCTTGAAGCATACGATATACTTCACTGTTTGAAGCATCGTAGTTCTTTTCGTTTTTCTTAAAGTTAACACTGAAAAGTAAGTCAATTTATTAGTTTCTAATTTGGACAAATATAATATAATATAAAACCCTGTACATATACAGGGTGATTCATGAGGAAATGTCAACACTTCAGGTACGTAGTCAGGGTCCAAAAATAAACATAAAAGTCTATACAAATATGGGTCCACAGGGCCTTCATTTTCGAAATACAAGGTGATAAAATTTTTATTAATTTTTCAATTTTTTTTTATCTAGTACGGCTCTTACTTGTAGGGGGTGCCACCTACAAGTCTTTTTACTATTTTAAACAATCACAACTTTTTGGTTCGGCCCTGTATTACATTTTTAAGTAAATTAAATAATTGTTTTTTCATTTTTACGCAAAAAGGTATACCTGTTGAAAGTTGATATGAGCAACCGTTCTCGAGATATTTCGATTTAAAAAAATTACGACGCATCTGATTTTATTATAGCAAAATTAAAAATAAATAAAACAAAATGTATAATGAAACAATATATATTTTAATTTTTAATAAAATTATTATTATTATTCTTAAATTATGTTTAACAAAACATAAGCTAGGTTTTATAATTTCATATGAAAAATAAAAAAAATTAATAAAAACTTTAACACCCTGTATTTCGAAAACTAAGGCCTTGCGAACCCATATCTGTATAGACTTTTATGTTTATTTTTGGACCCTGACTACGTACGTGAAGTATTGTCAAATAGGGTGTGTCAAATATCTTATTCTAACTAATAAATTTACAGGTATTTATTTTTTAGTTTTAGACATTCGTTAGTATTTATTCTAAAATACCATTAGGAATCATTTTCCCACTAAATAAGGGCAACGACATGGCCAGGCTTGGCAAGACTAAAAAAGTAACATATTTCATTGCCCAGGATCGATTTAACAAACTAATGAATGATTTTTTACAACTGTTTCTAGTTATTTAAGAAACCCAAAATGTATATTTTATAATGGGTAATTCTTTAATTATTTATTGTATCGTAACAGTTTGCAAAAATTTCTTGTCAAGTTAGAGTTACAAAGTATTTTAAACAAAAATCAAAAGTGTGTTGTTTACAACTTACAAGACACTTTTGACTTCTTGCATAGTAAAAACCAAAATTGCTTAATTGATTAAATTATATGGTTATAACAAAATAAGGACCCAAAATGGAATTTGACAATAATATATATTTTTTATTTGTTAAAACAGGCGTCATGAACGACTTAATTTATTTTGAACTTACATAATTGATATTAAAATATATAGCTTATAGATTTTGTAACAGCATTGCAATCATGTACCATAAACATGATTCATGATGAAAGGTATCATATCGTTGCAATGCCTATATTACCTGTTAATTTCTGTTTCTTCTTGTTTATTTTTCTTGACAATAAATGCAAAAAAAATACAAAATTAAACCTCTGCACTGAACTATCTAATATTTAATAGAGTCTATAAAAGAAGCAAAATTTAAAAAAAATAAAAATTGGTTATTTCTTTCTTGGTCATGTCATAATATTTTTAAAAAATACGATTAAAGTAAATAAAGTAATACAAAGTTTAAAATTTGCCTAACTTTAAAAAAATATTTTTTTAGTCACGTGCATATTTAAAGTATTTCTTAAAAATTTTGTTGTAAATTACCAGCCCTGCGTAAAAAGTATCACATTAAAACCAAACCTATCAATATTATTTATTTCACGATAATTTGCTAATATTTGTAAATTAGTCCAGGAAACGAAGCTGAAAAAAGTGCAAAACCTGGCAATTTTTTCAAAATGCATAGATTTACATAAAACTTTGAAATTAGGCTCAACTTACCTTTTTTTTTAATTTATATTATGCTGATGGGCGCTCTTGTTTTTTCGGTGTGAAAACTACACTTTATCGCTAAAATCTATAAAACTATACATTAAAGCTTAAGTAAAATTTGACTCAAATAAGTTGAAAAAGTAGTATTTTGTTTCACTGAAATATTTGAAATATTTTAGCCCTTAAAAATCATCCCCCTATTATGATTTCATTAGAAAAAAAAAGTGTTTTGCATGAAAATTTGGAAATAACCTTAACTTACTTTCCTCTTTAAAATCTCCATTATGCTGAAGGTAGTTTTTAATTTTTAGGGGTGAAAACTACTTCATGCTTCGATTTGGGCTTTTAGGATGCTCTGAAAAATTGGTTTTTAAAGCATACCTCCTTTAGTTTTTGTGATAAAAAGTTCTTCAAAAAATATTTTTTTTTGGTTTTTTTTTTAAGAGCTATATAAGGTTCTTTATATTAAAACTGTTTTTAAAGGGGTAAGTTTAAAGGGCTGAAACAAGGTAGTGCTCGTCTATACACACGCGTTTTAAACGTTTATATCTCACATAATTTCCGTCATACAGTGAATTAAAAAGAAGCAAAATGTCTGTAATTTAAGAAGCTTAGTTTTTAAGTTATTTTGAAGAAAAGGTAATTTTTAATTAAAATTCTAAAATTTGGTTTTCACTTGCAGCTTTATTTTTTTCAAACCTAAGCAATTTAAATCGGTTAAAATTTTATATATTTATAGAGAAAATTGAAAAAGGGCTAAGACTCATTTTAATTAGAGTGGTAATTAGGAGGTGGTTTTTGAAGATTTTTGCACTCAAAAAATTTTGGTCTAACCTTATTTTAATCATAGCTCACTCAATTTATGATACATACCTTTTTTTTTTAAAAAAAAAAAAAGGTCTTTGCAAATTTTTTAAAAAATATGTTATCAGCTTTCCTTGAAAAATACGTAGATATTGCCTTATCTGCTTTGAAACTCTGAAATTTTGTGTTTGATGAATAACTGCTAACCTTTAACAAACCACACGTGGTTTGTATTGGTCCCACAGCAATTACAAAAAAAAACGTTTTATTCGTTTTTTAAAGGCTACAATTTTCTTATTCACAGTTTTTTGATAAAATGTATACTTATCGAGTTATTTGCAAAAACCGATTAAAAACGTTAATTTTATCGACGAAAACTCCGACTCTCGATCGCAGAAAGTATGCAGTTTGCAAAAAAATGCATAAAACATTTTTTACTTAGAAATCGTTTTTCTATTAATTTCTGGGGTCCAAATTTAATAAATCCATCCGAAATGGTTTGGCAACCACCCCCAAGGTAAAGGAGCCCTTCGGCATGATATAAATTTTGATCCTTTGACTATTCCCTACCTACTGTCAAAATTTCAAGTCATTCTATGCATTTTGAAAAAATTGTTAGGCAAAATGGTTCATTTCCTGGACTAAATAAATTTTACTAGAAAAGTTAAAAGTGCTACCTTTTACTTATAAGCCTAACTGTATTAGTTTTACAATTCAGTGTACTAATAGTGTAATGGCAAATAACTACAACCAATCTATTTTTGGCATTTAGTTCCTGTTTGTTGTGAAACATATTTACTCGATACCGTCTAAACAACACATAATTAGCTATACTGAATGTGTAACGAAAAAAATATATTTTTAGAGTTATTATGCGCTGAAATTAACTTACAGTCTAAAATTTAATATTGGTACTAAATAAGCGTTTTCCAAAAACGATACAAACATATTACTTTGAATAAAATAAAAATATTTTAATTAGTAGAAATCATAATATTATGTTTTATTATAATATACTCGAGAAAGCATTTCCCTACGTTTTCAGTATTTTTTTGGTGATAACCTACAGTGGAAATGTTAGTTTTTTCTTAATATAATAGGGTTAACACAGGTGTTGTCATCATCGCCATCATCATCAGTATACATTAAAATTTACCATTTTGAGTTCCACCCCTACCATTTTGACCGTTTAGCGTCTGGAAGGTATCCAAGTAGCAATTATACCCAAAAGTAATAATTATTCATTAAATCGACAACACTGTTACATGTAAACTTTCATAAGATAATGTTTTTAATAAAACAGTGATCCTAAATATTTCAATATCGTTCAATGAATTACATTGTTGAAATTTACCGAAAACTGCTCCGTTATGTTACTTTGGTACCACAAGCATAAAAAACTTAAGGAAAAAAGGAAATCAGTTAGGAATGGCCAAATTTAATAATTAAAGGTGTGGTTCCTTCCACGCGGCCGTCGCATACGACTAACGCAATGCGACTAACGCATGCGGCCGCCGTTTAATCAGGTGGTTTCTTAGGACCGCGGCTCAAACTCGCGATAGCAAAATTATTAATGTAAAGGGAATAATCTTTGGTAATGGATGATCTAGCAATATATTTATTATTGGAAGAAAAAGAGGATGACGAAATACTATTACAATTAGCCAACCTGAAACATAGCAATACCCCTATAAATCCAATATTTCAGCAAAGACGCGATGAGGGTTGTTATACTACATTAATAAATCGACATCTGCAATAGGATGAAGTAAAATTTAGAAAGTATTTTAGACTGAAAAAGCAGAGTTTACTTTTATTCTTGACTTAATAAAAGACGATATAAAGTCCGAGCCAGACAACAGAGTTGAATATCCAATAACCCCAAAGGAGAAATTAGCCATTGTATTAAGGTAAATCTGTACAGGGTGTACCAAATTCAAGTCTTATCATTAGGATCTGGGAAACTTGAAGAGATACGAGGTCGGTTAAATGAAGGCAAAGTTGCGCAATATGATGCTTATCAAAATGCCACCTTAGAACTTTAAAATTTTCGAATACTTACTTTTGGAAAAAACAGAGTATTCGCGATTTCGTTTTTATTTTTTTATAACTTTATTTGAATGGATTTAACAAAATAACTTTTACATTTCCATTGCTACTTTTTCTATCCTACAAGATAGTGTTATTAGATTTATACACCGACGTTTCGTCTTTGAGCTGCCATCATCAACTTTTTTTATACGGGCCTGGATTTTTTTATTATGTATTTTAGAAGCTATAAAGTTCCCAAAACCAATAATGTATTGCACTTATTCGAAAAATTTATATTAATGGCAATTTTCATAGGAAACCATATATTAAAGAGAGTCAGACAATATATTTTTGGCAGGATCTTAGGAAAACATTAAACTGATTTTTTTTGAATAAGTGCGAAACATCATTGGATTTGGGATCTTAAAAGCTCTTAAAATACGTAATAAAAAATCCAGGACCTCATTTAAAAAAAGAAGTTTCAATTTTTGACAATTAAAAAAAACACCAGACATTCCACACAAAACAACACAAACAAAATATCAGTCGCAGACACGACTGCGGCTACAATGCTTCTTCAGCAGTCCAGTCGCATCAATCGCAGTCGTTGACAGCGGACGCATACGACGGCCGCTTGGAACAAACCAGGCACATTTAAAAACATGAGTAGGAGTGCTTTGCGACTAACGTAGTACGTTAGTCGCGTGCGGCGGCCGCGTGGAAGGAAACATACCTTAAAAGGCGAGATATTTATTAGACCATTGCTGTCGTAAATTCGTTTTTATTTTTAATTTGAGAAAACATTTTAAGAAACAGGTGGATTTGCTAAAAACAACGGCCAAGTAATGAACGCATTGTTCAAGTTAGCAATGGACTTAACAATGGGTTAGATTTAACAAAGAGGTAAAAATGAACACTCTTGGCAACAGGGCATAACTTTAATGTTAACTATATGACAAAAAATAATTTAGTTCAGGATTTTGCATTCAAAATCAAATGAACATATTAAAAAATGATTACCTTGCATCGAATATGAAAAAAATTGTTTCGATACTCCAAGAAAGTAATTTTATATATTTTCTTCACAAACAAGCAGCACAATAGATAGCTTAAATGACCAATACTTTAAAACTTTTTTAAATTTAAGTTTTTAACCAGGTTCTTTAATATAATTCATGCCTACTACACGGTAGGTAGATTTATTTAGAGTAGACGAAAATTTGCTTTATTTGTCTTGAAAATTAATGTTTTTCTCTTTATAATTTATAAGTCATCAGTAGGGTAAGTAAGCCAATTGACGCGCACCCTGACCCGGGTCAGACGTTTATCTTAAAATCTCTGACGTAATTAAATATTTAGGAATCTTGTGTGACGCATTATTTAGGGCGTGGCCATTACTATCTGTCAAATGTCAAATGTCAGCTGTCAGCTGTCATCTGTCACCTGTCAACTGTCATATGTCGCGAACCACGTGACTTAGGAAATTTAGCTTACGTGGATGAGTTGTATCTTAGGGTCTTACGCAAGCGCTAAAAAAATGGCGCCTGTCACCTGTCAAATGTCAGCTGTCGCCTGTCATATTTCGCGAACCACGTGACTTAGAACCTGCATACGTGGATGAGACATAATTAAGGGTCCTACGCATGCGTTAAAATAATGGCGTCTGTCAAATGTCACTTGTCAAACGTCAAATGTCAAACCTAACATGTGGGGGCCCCCACGCTTAAGCACCAGGCTTGGGGCGTAGGCTTGGGGCGTAGGCGTGGGGTGAAGAGTCTTATTATTATATTAATCTTATAATTTTTGAATAGTAAATAATTAAACACATTGTATATATTAAATTAATTTATTTAAACCACATATACAGGGTGAATCAAAAATAGGCTACATTTAATTTGCTACTAACATTACATAAAATTACAATACTACGTTCTACTAACTATACTTAACCTAAAATTACAATTATCTCTATGTAAGGAAAAATATATTTATTAAATCTTTCTTACAGATCCTATTAATGGTGAATATCTAACAAGTTTATCATGAATAATTAAACAGTAGGCACTGGTGTTAGCGGGAAAGTTTTCTTTTGTTTCAATCTCTAGTCTTACATCAATAATACCTGAATTTAATATTTCATTCTGTCTGGAACAATCAATTACAATTAGAGGCGCATAGTTTTTAAAGTTTTTGGGAGTAAAAAGTGGTTCGTTTTCTTTCTCGTAGTAGCTCTCTTGAAATTCGGAATACATTTCATAAAGAGTAGCTATTAGTCCTCTTGAAATCTCCAAATTTAAATTATCATACGGATAAAATTCCGAATTTAAATAAAGCTTTACATTTCATACATTACAATGATCAAATAAGCTACTGTTTTTGTTGAATTTATCCTTTCGGGCTGTTTGAAAACCTAAAATTATCCATCTGGGTCTTTCCACCTGCACCGAAGTCTTTATATTCCAGGTAAGTTGTTTTCCAGTTGGAACTGATGGATGTTCTGTGAGTTCCCAGCTTCTAAAACCGACATCCAATTCGGTTCCATTTTCAATAAGTTTTAAAAGCTCTATCCGTTCAGCATCAGATACTGTAATATGTGGTAGCCTCCAAACAATCTTATCAATAGTAAGTACTACATTTTCTGCATCAGCCGTATTAATAATAGCATTAATGTCAGAAGGGCTTCTTACTAACACCAATTCGTGCTTAACATTTATGAGTATTTTTTGAAAGTCTTCAGCAAATCCTAGTAGGGTTCTTAGCGGCACACAAACATTAAAACTTCCAGTGGTCGGGTCAACGTTATCGCAAGTAAATTCATCATCAATACTCCAACCAGCATTTTTGTATTTATTTAATTCGTTAGCATTGTAAGAAATATATCCTTTCATGGTTGCTGCTATTCCAGGATATCTAATCGAGTCAATAACCTTTCCACCAATTTCAAGACGAATTTCTTCAAAGAGGTGACCGAAAAAGTTGTTTACAAGTTTCGCTGTGTTTGAAACTGATGCATCAACTCCTTTTAAAAGTCTTCCTTCTAGATAAATATGGCTCGCCCAAGGTAGAGTGTATATATCGGTTTGCTGTACCGGTATTCGAATTTAGTCATTATTTTTAAAAGAGTTAGTGTACGGCAAATGACTATGTCTCTCAATTTTTGTTATAGAGTTATCAAAGTTTAGAGGGTCCGTCACATTTAAAATACTCATTTTGAGAATTCTCTACAATTAGGCCTAGAGATTCAAGAAACTTTTTATTTTCTGCTGATAGGCCCTTTTTAGTTTTTAACAATTGTTCAAAATCAGCAATTTTCTTGGAGTTATATTTAATAACCATACTACGTCTGCTCTGTGCAGCAGTTTGTAATATACTGATAAACCCGACACAAAACGTTTGCCTATATAGATTTTCTTAAATGCATTCTTACAGTAATAATTTCTCCTCTAAAGTCAACCAATTCCCCGTCTTGATCGATCAGTTTCAATACAATGTTGTCTATAACTCTTGTAGATTCCGGCATATAAATCACATTTCGAGGAATTTCTATTATTTTAAAACCAGCCGGTACTGATGGTGAAAATTCATGTATTGTATGAACAAGCTTATTATTGTGATAAGCCCCTGTAACAATATTACACTCGATTTTAATCACATTAATTTTTAAAATATTTACAGGGGTTTGAGATACATGTTTAATATTGGGCTGTAGTAAAATATTATGAAATCCTAACAACTTTCCAATAGAATTTTTCTTAGTAAAGTCAACTGTATGAGAACATTCAAGCTCACACTTGAGCGTATTTACATTGCGCTTTAGACTTAGGGTACAATTAAATTTCTTGTTGCTTTCATTTTTGTCACGAATTGCTTGCTGTAGATAATCATTTATTGCAGTTATTTCGTACGATCCAGTGGGGATTTCCAAAGTAATATCACCAACATAAAATTTATTATTGGTTTTATCAATATTGGGAATAGCATTAAAAGTTTCTAAACTAATCAGACCAAGTTCATACTGGCTAGTTTCATCTCTCAGATCAAGAGGGGGAGTATAATTAGCTTTTAAAATTGAACTGTTACCACTCAAACTAAAGGTATGCATGATGGCTCAGTTAAGACTGAAGATATATTCTGTATTTATATGTATTTATAAGGCTTCAAATATAGACCTAGACCACCCTTGTAAGGCCCTAAATATAAACCGTTTCCAGTTTTCCCAAGAGCTATGGATTCCATTGTTTCGTTATGTCGCTGAGACTCCTTCAACTTGGCTGCAGCATTCCTAGCATTGTTCACTGCATTTATTATCCCCGCAGTTCCTCCGCTAAGAGCGCCAATTGCGCTTAAACCGGCAAAAGTGGTACTAAAAATGGTAGGAAACCTCCGATTTTGGGGAGGGGCACAATGCCTGTAGGAGGAACTTTTTCCACACCAGTAAATGCTTTTAAAGCTACTTCAGCAGCTGATGTGAGGTCCTCTGGTTTTTCAGCATACAGTGCATCTCTCGCTTTATGAAAAGCAGTCATAAAAGGAATACCTTTGCCTTTTCGAGCAGTAATCTTCTTGTTTGATTTCTTTTTTAAACTTCTGCATGTCTGCACAGTACAAACTCTTTAGTAATACTAACTGTTATATAAGAATATTAACTAATATATATCAGCTTCTCTATACTCTGTAGTCATTGTACATCAACCAGTCATTACGATAACACGCATCTAGAAGGCTACTTGAGGAAAAAGGGATCCTTGGTTAATAAAAATACAGTTATTTGAAAAACGGTATCATTATTAGAAAAACAGCGCCGTTATTTGAAAATACAGTGCCGTTATTAAAAATACAGTGCAGTTATTTGAAAAACAGTGCTGTTATTGGAAAAACGGTGCCGTTATTTAAAAATACAGTGTCAATATTGGAAAAACGGTGCCGTTTTTTGAAAATACAGCGCCGTTATTTGGAAATACAGTGCCGTTATTTGAAAATACAGTGCCGTTATTGTAAAAATGGTGCCGTTATTTGAAAATACAGTGCCGTTATTGTAAAAACGGTGCCGTTATTTGAAAATACAGTGCCGTTATTTGGGGGTTAAGGGGAAGAGGGACTGTTGCTGGGAAGAAATTATTAACACTTGTACCTTAATAATTTAAAAGAAGGGTTCTGTAGCCATGGATTTAAACAAGCTTGATAAGGATGTTAAACGTAGAATAATTGAAGCTTCCAATAGTATTCGTAAAAAATATTTGGATTTAAAGAGGGAATTGGGTGAGCAAGCCGAGGTGCAATTTGAAGAATATCAGAACTCGAGTGATCAGCGACCAGAAAAGAAGCGGAGTTTGCAAGCAGATCCAAACATTCTTCAACTTCTTGAAGAACATTCGCGCAATGTAAAAAGACTATATGATTCTCTTAAAGCTGGCCGTTATGAAAATGCTGTTACATTGGAGAATACGTATAGACCTTTGGCAAAACTAATATCCGAGTCGATGCAGTATGGTAAACAATCTACACCATTTACACCCAAGTCTGTAAAAAGACGACAAAGTGAACAATTTAACGTAATTTAACACATCCCTATCATCTAGCAAAAAAGCTTAAAAGAGAAAATGATTTGAAAGATATTCCTGAAAAGACTTTGTATGGTTACATGAATATAATGTTGACTTGTGAAAAGGGTGCATCAAAGTATCTTTTTATAAATGGTTTAAAATTTGACTATTATTTGTTTCCTATTAAGATTGGAATAATTGAATATGTTAACATTGACTCACCTGTAAAAACTTTTATTAACAAAAAAGAATATAAAGTACCATGCTATTTACTGCAGCAAGAGTTAAAATTTGATGATAAAATTACGTTTTTAGGAGATAAACTTAAATCACATACTAAAATATCTGTTGAGTTTGTAATTAAATATCCTATTTCATAGGTTTGGTATATAGATACATCTTTGTAATTTTAGATTAAGTATAGTTAGTAGAACGTAGTATTGTAATTTTATGTAATGTTAGTAGCAAATTAAATGTAGCCTATTTTTGATTCACCCTGTATATGTGGTTTAAATAAATTAATTTAATATATACAATGTGTTTTATTATTTACTATTCAAAAATTGTAAGATTAATATAATAATAAGACTCTTTACCCCACGCCTACGCCCCAAGCCTACGCCCCAAGCCTACGCCCCAAGCCTACGCCCCAAGCCTACGCCCCAAGCCTACGCCCCAAGCCTACGCCCCAAGCCTGGTGCTTAAGCGTGGAGGCCCCCACATGTTAGGTTTGACATTTGACGTTTGACAAGTGACATTTGACAGACGCCATTATTTTAACGCATGCGTAGGACCCTTAATTATGTCTCATCCACGTATGCAGGTTCTAAGTCACGTGGTTCGCGAAATATGACAGGTGACAGGTGACATTTGACAGCTGACAGGCGCCATTATTTTAGTATCTGTGTAGGACGCTAAAATAACCATGTTAGTCCCACATGTAAGCCTGATGTTAAAGCGCAAAGACTGCAATGATCAATTTACTATAGGGTTACCGTCCTAATCGCTAATTGATGAATTTCGACGATTTTTAAACAGCTGTAGCGCCTTTATGGTTAAAGATGGCGTCATGCGGTTTTCGCTATTCGATAGGTACGACGTTACACTAATTTTAAAAAATTTAAACCGCTCGCCTTAGACTCATCATCAGGGTCAAATAACGATTTTAGTCGATAGCGCCCGAACGGCATAACCTAAAATTTTTGCGTTTGCGCAAATCAATATTAGGCCTTAGCACAAGTATCCTACGCGTAACGGCCATTTTCCAAGTCACATGGTTTTTGACATATGACAGGTGACAGGTGACAGATGACATTTGACAGGTGACATTTGACATTTGACAAATAGTATTGGCCACGCCCTAAATAACGCGTCACACAAGATTCCTAAATATTTAATTACGTCAGAGATATTAAGATGATAAGCTCCTCCGGAGGACGGAGGATGGTGAACTGTCATATTCTCCCTACTGTCATCTATTCTTATTAAAACAAAAGATTTAAAATCATTTTATGTTTATTAAGTAGGTATATTTAAATATTGTGTTTCTTAGGTTAAGGCGTGTCCAAAGCTATAACATGCGGTACTAAAAAAAGCGTTAGAGACCAGATGAGGTATAGGTCCGATTGGTCGCAAGGCCTTTGTCGAATTGGGTTTAAAACTTGATTTAAAAATTTTTGCATCGCGATGAAACGATGTTCTTTGTTTTAGAAACAGCGCATATACATATAATCATTTTTACACGCACTCTAGATGAGATAGAGTTTGGAGAAGCTCAAGAGCGTTTTGTACGATTTTACATTTAAATTGCCCTTTTTTATTGTCAAACTTTTCAGGGAACGCCAAACTCTGAGGCGCTGAAAAATTTTCGTCACTAGAAAGCTAATACTCAGATTATCTATCGCAATCTCGAGCATATACTACTAAAGGCAGCCTTGCAACTTGGTTGTACGAACACTCCACGTGAGACAAAAGAATAAGAGTGCAACATTTTCCCCTCGCTCTACGTGCTGAGTGGTGGGCTGCCAGAGAATGTACTTTTCTCCGCCAACTAATCAGCAACCAAAAAAGACAGGTTGTATTCGTCTTTTTCTGCATTACTAAATATTATAATTTTACTAAGCCACATGTTTGATCACGTCTCACAGTGTACGTAAAAAAAAGACGAATAAAAGTACAACTTTTCTCTCTCAGTTGCTGATTAGTCGGTGGAGAATAGTACATGCTCCGCCCGCCAACCACTCAGCAAGTAAAGCGAAGGGAAAATGTTGCACTCTTATTCTTTTTTCTGTTACGTGGAGTGTTCGCACGACCAAGTTGCAAGGCTGCCTCTAGCTAAAAAGTTTAACAATAAAAAAGGGCAATTAATATGTGAAATCGTACAAAACGCTATTAAACTACTCCAAACCTATATCATCCAGCGTGCGTGTAAAAATAATTATATGTATATGCGCTGTTTCTAAAACCAAGAACATCTTAGATCAAATTTTACATCTTAGAGTGCGTTTAACTTGGATTTCGACAAAGGCCTTGCGACCAATCGGACCTATACCACATCGGGTCTCTAACAGTTTTTTTTAGTACCGCATGTTATAGCTTTGGACACGCCTTAACCTATAATATATAAATATACCTACAAATAAACATAAAATGATTTTAGATCTTTTGTTTTAAAAAGGATAGATGGATTATAAACTATAAAGAGCAGTTAGTTATAAAATTCTTGTAAATAAATAGTTTTACTAATATGTATGAAATTAAAGCATTAATTTTCTAGAATCTACCCACCGAAATATATCAATAAAATGTAGTAGAAATTAATTATATTAGAGAACCTGTTATAAACCCTTGTAAGAAGTTCTGCAGTATTGGTCATTTGAGCTTTCTATTGTGCTGATTGTTTTTGATGAAAATATTATATAAAATTACTTCGGTGAAATGTCAAACCAATTTTTTTTATTTTCGATGCAAGGTAATTATTTTTAAATCTTTTGCTTAATGGATTTTAAACGCAAAATTCCATACTAAACTATTTCTTGTTATCTAGTTACCATGAAATGTTTAAAAATGTGCTGCATGGTCAAGTTTTTTCATTTTTCACCCTTTGTTAAATTTAACAATTATTAAGTCCATTGTTAACTTTAACAAAGCGTTTATTACTCGGCCGTTGTTCTGATTAGTTTTTGTTTTTTAAAAAAACAAAGAATAATGTTAATTTATTTTAGCTCCTTACTGATCTCGATTATTTTTCTTTTATAATTGCTTCCTGCTAAGTAACCAAAAATAAAATAAATTTGTCATAGAAATCTTTAAAAAAAATTATAAAAATAATTTATATTTAAAGTTTTCTTTAACGGTTATTCTTATTTGTTATTAAAAATATTTGATCTTTTTAAAGATAATAAGGTTTTTTACACTAATATTTCTACAACACCAAAAGTTTTAAACAATAAAATGAAAAATATAGAAGTATAAGTGCCACAAATTATAGTTTTTTAATATAGAAATAGTGTGTTACCCTGCACATAATCATTTTAATAGCAACTAATGTATAAGTACTACACACACAATATGTGGTTTTTATCAAACTTGGGTTAATTACCTTGGCAACACCAATTACGTTTCGGTATTCTGTCGTTTCTATTGTATTTTACCGATGGTTTATGAAAACTACATATTGCGAAAATGGGCTCTAGTCAGTATACATATTAACATTCAACTGGTTTCTAAACGTCTTAAAAACTTGTGTTATTGCCGTATTTTGTTGTATTATGTATTACAAAAAATATCGTTGAAATGAATGCACAGATAACGAATTTTTTCGATACGACTGACGCCATTAATGCCCGGTTTTAAATGTTGTCATTTATGGATTAAAACTTACTATTAGGGAATAGGTTTTAACTCTATTTTAAAGCCATCTACATTTGGGAATTAGAAATACAGTAACAAACGCTGAAAATTACTTAATAACATAAAATTTTTTAAACCATTTTTTATTGAAAATATCAATATATATTCCCCATGTATATATCCATTTTTATATTCCCAACCCTGTTTATATCCCCCATTGTAAACCCCGTAGTTTAAAAAGGATTCAGTTTAAAAATGTATTAAACCTACGAAATAATTTTTTATTGTAACAGTACTAGCTTTGAAAGTTTTTTTTAAACTGGGTTTATGTACTATCACAAAATAACAGACTACCCAGTTCCCCTTTAGCTGACCGTAACTTTATGTTTTATTTTTTTTTTTGATACTATGGCCAAGAAAAAAACACAACGTCCTCGTCATGGACCTCCTGGGTCCCCCCCTCGAAACCTCTTCAATTTTTTCTCGCGCCGCTTCACTATCAAGACAGTGCTCATGTTGGCCGACCAGATGATCGGTCGCATCGAGTATGTCCATTGCAAATCTTTCATCCATCGAGACATCAAACCAGACAATTTCCCCTTTGGGAATCGGACGCCATTGCAAAAACCATTCTTAATAGATTTCGGATTGGCCAAAAAAAATTAGAGACGCCCGCACACGTCAGCATATTATGTATAGAGAGGATAAGAACTTTTCTGGAACT
>JAHBCN010006807.1:0-46794 GCA_019359885.1 Listronotus oregonensis
CTATCTATTGATTTTTTTTTTATTTTATGACAGTCCACGAAGTCTTAAACTCTAAGTACTTACGTAGCGTGGGTGTCCTAAGCAAATTAAAAAACGATTTATTAACACGGGACTTAAAGATTTAGAGGTTTGGAGAGGAAGAACAGTCCTCTGCAGGCTGCAGATTCCACGATCTAGAGATTCCGGAGATGAAAGAACAAGGCCTTTTCAGGTACTCTGAAGAGATGCCTTAAAACGGAACTTCTAGTTTTTTATCTGGGCGCTGCTTATATTGGGTAATTCCTCGTAGTAGAAGCTGTAAAAATACCTGTAATAACACGACAGGTGTACAGCAACTCGTGGGTAGGCAAGAGCAGGAAGTTTCTTATTACAGAGTGAAGTTATTAATAAGGTTAACGACTCATCGTTTGAATGATTTCTTCCTAGAGTTAGAGCCATACGATCCATGTTAACAAGATTGGCGTCTGATAGAAGCCCAAGTCATATAATTAAAACAAAACAAGTGACACTTTGTTTCGCCCAGCTGCTAGTGGTGAAATTATATTGGATAAATGGTTGGAGTAAAAGCTGTGAAAATACCTGTAATACAATGAAAGGTGTCCTACAACTCGTGAGTAGGCAACATCAGGAAGTTTGTTGTTACAGGGTAAGAGTTTTAATAAGGCTTACGGCCTATCGGTTGAATAATTTCCTTAGGCTGGAACCATACGATGGATTATTCACAGAATGTATTGACAAGATGGACACCTCATGGAAGCCCGAGTCATATAATCAAAACAAAACAAGTGGCACTTTGTGTCGCTCAACTGGGAGCTGCTAGTGGAGGAATTATATTGGGTAATGCTTGGAGTAAAAGCTATGAAAATATAGTTAAAAAAGAAGTTGTTTACTGGTATATGAGTTTAAACTTTGGACACTTCAAGTTTTCCTGTTATGAGGTACTAGGGAAAGCATTATAGTAGCTAATTTTATAAGAAACAATAGCGTGGCGAAGGTATAAGCATCCTTTTTACAATACAGTCAAGAATGATGAGTTGTAAAAAAAAATCCAGACAGAGGAATATTACTTCAAATGGGGCATTAAAAAATACAAGCTTTCTAGCATTTGTTGTGGCTATTAAGGCAATGTGCTTAAGTTATTTTCCTACAATTTCGATTCACAAATTTTTAAGTAAAAATAATTAAAAAACTATTAAAAATAATTAGTAACAATGCATACTTCTTGATGCTTTTATTTTCCTAAATTATAAGTTCAAATACCTAATTGACCTAAAAAAATAAATAAAGATATTCTTTGTTTATAAAATAGGCACTCGTTCATATTGCTGAGCGGTTTTCACTGGAAGAAGTTACAGTTTTATAGTTGTTTAGGTTAGCAAACGTTTATGTCTTTTGTTGCGGTTTTAGAAGATTTTAAGAATTTGTAATTGTGAAGCATGCAGGAACACATGTTAAACATGTGTGCAAACTTTTGTTTACAATTATACACAGAGCGGGAGTTATAAAATTACGAGTCGTGTAAATCGTAAATAAGGGAAATTTGTTTTTTTTTAATAAATTATCAACTTTTACGGATATGAAATTTTGTTAAACTCATTCCTCTGACATATGGAATTTCGTGCACAAATTATTTTGTACAGAGTTATTACCAATGCATGTTCACCCAAAATCAAATGCCTTTTTGCTCTTTTAGCAAGCGAACTAACACTTGTAGAAGCTTCTCTCTGTGTAAAATAATACAAAAACAAAAAAAGACTAACAAAACCCGTGAGCGCAACTATAGTTTGTTTTAAAAAAACCAAATCATTGATCAACAACTTGTTTAATTACTTGGTCGATTAGTTAGTTAAGAAGTTAAAAGGATTTGATTGTTTTTATTCTTCTTTAGTTAATAATCAATTTATTTTAAATTTTAAATTTTGTCATAGGGTTTTTTACCGTTATAAACTATTTTTGTTTACTTTAAATGTTTTTTAAAGTTTTAAAGAATATTGTTTAAAAATAAAAGATTGTTCATAAACAGTTGAGATGTCTAAATCTTCCTAATTAATTTTTACCAAAAAATCAGGGAAATCTAAACAAGCAGCTGTGTTTTAACAAGTAACTCTCAAAATGGAAAATGTTGGTGACCATGACTAAGACAAAAAGTTACTAAAATCCACTAAAAAATTGATAAATATAGAACAAGTCCTAATTTCTTTAAATACTTCAGCTAGCTAGGTGATCAATAAACTGAAAAAACATTTGTCCACCTTACACATGCCATGCAACAATACGCGAATGCCCATTATTGCAACAGGTTCTAAAATTATAGCCTGCATCCTTTTTTGCATCAATTACTGCGTTACACTAGTCGCGATATTTTTTTTAGATTATGAAATATTATAATATTTATGCCGCTCTTATTGTATAGTTCGACCATTATTTTTGTCTCATAGTATGAGGATCTAATTTATTTTTATTATATTATACATTACACATACATTATTACACAAAAAAGTTTTATTTTTTGTTTTGATTTTATCTCTAACATCTAAATACACATTCTTTTTAAATTAACTTTAGTTAATTAAAAACGAACACGGTATTGTGGAGCAACAACAAAAAAAATAAAAATTATTGCAGCGTCATGCATGTCAACTTCCTATTTTCGTGACTATCTGATATAAAGCAATTTTTGTTTATTCGAAGGGTGTGAGCTTGATAAAAATATAACAATCAAAACCACTTAAAAATTTACATAAAACAAGACAGGTCATTAACCCGGAGAAAGTGTTAAAAAAAACTATGAACATGAGGGTCTCGTTATTTCACTTAAGATAGCAGCAATTTTGCATAACAAATAAATAAATGAATCCAGTATTTCCCGGATGAAATTGACAACATGAAAAAAACACATTCAGAGATGTTAAATTTCCAGAAATTTAAGATTGTTCGCGAATATTCGCGAACTTATTTTTTTACTACCGAAATTGGATACAAACATAAAAAGGCTTTAACTCAAACTCCCACACTATATATTTTCGAGGAATAACCATTAGGAAACAAAAAGTAATTTATGTATTTTTTGTTTTAATTTTTGCTAACAGACCAACAGACTCTACAGACAAGACAACGTAACACTTTGTACTTAGAAAACAGACAAACAAGTAAAAATAAACACCGTTATACTATAGTCATTAACATTTTATAAAACATTTAATAAAGTAAGGTTTAAAAACGGTCCCTAGCACCACAGGTCTAGGTCCACAAGCGCCATCTTAATTTATTGCAATTTGAGGGCCATTTTTGTAACCCAGAGATGGTGCCCCTTATCTTTAGGCTCCATGCTCGAAAACAAATTTTTGCTAGGTAACCACAACATACCAGTATCACAGCATAACTAACAAAGAGCAGCACGATTTCACGAATTGGCGGGAAAATACGGTCATTTTCCTCGCGCAGGTTCAGCCGCCATATTGCTGGGATATGATCTGTCTCCTTTATTTAAATTGTAATCGTATCGTGTGTGTTTCTTTCTTGTTTTGTGCTTAAAAATATCAAAGGTGCCGCCAGGAAGAGTTCGTGCTGCCTGTTAATTATGCTGTGCCACAAGTAAATATGTTACATGGTTAACCTGCAAAAATTTGTTTCAAACCAAAATAAAACAATTATGGGATTTCCCATTGTAACAATAAACATATAATTTTCGATTAAAAATAAATAGGCGTATCATTAATATTTTAATTATAATAATAATAAATAATAATAGTTTTCTTCATAAGCATTTGCAAGTTTACGTAATTTATTACAACTCATCTAAAATTGTTGGACGGTAAATTCGTTTTTTTAAAAGCCGAATGTTTTATATAAATTGGTACATACAACAAACATGGATTGTCCAATGAATATTTAATTTTCGAGCTACTACAAGACCAAACTGCATGCAAAATGTCATCTTTTTTGGTAAAGGCGGATGGATGCGCCAACCAACCAACAGACTGACAAACCGGCAGAATTAGAAAACCATGTATTTCGAATACTTCTCTTCCGCGAAAAAAGAAAAAAAACTCCTTTACCGTGTTCCTTTTTTAATTTATTTATTTAGTTTATGGCTGTAATTAATGTATATTAAATAAAATTAAACAAAGAAAATAAAAAATATACAAACGATAAACATGCAAAAGAGGCGCCTTGCAAACAAAACAATGTGTTTAATTAGCATTATATCTAGATCTAGTAATGGTGGCAAAATAATTATTTTTAATTAATATTTACAAATAAATTAAATTTTAATCTAGTACATTACCTTTGTTTACTAGATATTTCACATGATACATGTATTTATGTACCTGTACAATAATATTCAGTAACTTTTAGTAACAGTACGCTTTTGGAAATATCAATTATACAGGGTGCCACAGATTCGAGTGCATGCATGGGGATCTCGGAAACCGTAAGAGATACGAAGTTGGTTAAATTATGGCAAAGCTGTGTATTTGCGTAACTAACTATGTCCACTTTAGAAAGATGCAAAATTCCGAGTACTTTCATATCCGGAAAAAAACTAAATTTGCCGATTTCGTTTTTATTTTTTTCTGACGTTATCAAAAAATTATGAAAAAACAAAAGTCACTTTCTTATGGTCACTTTTTAAGCTCTACAAAACAGCGTTGAGAGATTTTCCGTACGACGTTTCGTTTTCGTTAAACCATCATCAACTTTATTTTTTTAAATACGGACCTGGGTTTTTTATTTAATTATTTTGAACCCCTTATTATCCCAAATATGGAACGCCCCTATAAGAAATTATGTGCGTTCCTTGTCTAACTCATTGTCTTTTATGGAAAATATGTTTATTTAACAGAAAAATATTAAGTGTTATACATCATTGTAATTGGGATTATAACTGCTTCAAAAAAATGCAATAAACAATTAAGTGCCGTATTTAAAAAAAAGTTAATGATGGTTTAACGAAAACGAAACATCGTACGGAAAATCTCTCAACGCTGTTTTGTATAAATTAAAAAGTGGCCATAAGAAAGTGTCCCTTATTTTTTCATATATCTTTAAATAACGTCAGAAAAAATAAAAAAAACGAAATTCGGTTTTTTTCGGATATTCCCAAAATACTCGGAATTTTTAAACTCTGAAGTGGACATGGTTGTTACGCAAATGCCATAATTTAACCACTTGCATCTTTACGATTTCAAAATCCCCATGCATGCCTTTGAATCTTGGTTAGTTATGGTTAGTACCGTATAAAGTCTGTTTGTTATTCAGGAATAGTTTACGCTATTCTACACTTTTACACACTAACTATTAAAGCCATTAAAATTAACATCGCACTATTTTTGTTAACCACAATGTTCTATAAAAATGTTTAAAAATAATAGGAACGAACAGTTACCGTCGCGTCGGTGGAAATTTTTGACAAAATTAGCACTTGTTAAGTTTGACAGGTTGCAGAAAGTACCTCGTAAATCCTCTGACAAAAATGTCAAAACGACGTCTTTAAAAACACATGCAACATGCATGTCTCTTAAAAAACCATTTAAAACATAAAATGATAAATGTCGACAATATGACAGGTGTCAAATATTTGACAGAAACGTTGATATCGTTTGATCGTTACTATGGAATTTTTTTGACATTTAAAATATTAAAATAAAGATTTGGAAGTTAAAATTGGTATACTAAATTGTTTACGCAAATACTCATTTTGGATTTTTGAGTGTTTTCGGGAGTTAAATTCTGACCTTTTTTCCTAATAACATTTTGAGTTTTATTTTCAAAACGGGATATGTTGTATTATATATGAATCTTATAAGTATTTTAACTAGACTGAAATCATGAAAGTAGACACTATTGGATATTACTTATGGTTGTCTATACTAAATTTAACAACTGTAATTGGATACCAACAATATTATTTTTAATTATTTGCAGGAAATGTTCTTACCAAAAATCCCTTGAGCTTTATTAGAAAGGGGGCGTCCATTAATCACGTGAGGCTCGAAAGGGGGAAAGTGGGTTCGACAAAAATCACGAAATATCACAAGGGGAAAGGGGGGGAGTGTATTGAGATATGACTTGTATTTATTTTGTCGTTGAACGCGCGATTTCTAAACAACCGAAAAGTAATTATTCTGTTTAATAAGTTTAAACCTCCTTTTACCACACTTTCTATACCTTCCTAGCCAACCTTCGTACCAAATTTGGATTTATTTTTACGGTATTTTTCTAATAGCATTTTTTCGTAATCTTTATCTTTTAAAAGTTTTCTACGCCTTTGCCTCATACAATCTAACAAAATTGAGAACTTTATACTAAAGTGTGTTTAATTTCATTGTCGTGTCCTTTTCATATGATTTTTTTAATTTTGACCGCCTAAAATATTCCGTGTACGTACGCCTATGACACACAATCAATTAAAATTCAAACATTCCCCTAAATAATTTTTATAACTACTTTGGTTCATTTCGTTAAGCGTGAATTTATTTATTTATTTACATTACAAATGCGTTTAGGCATATGATTACAACAACGAGGTCGCACTTGTGATGTACAACGTTTTATTTAAAACCGAAAAATAAGAAAATGCTGTTTTAAATTTCGTTTATTAAAGTGCTCGCCCACTAGGGCGACGCGGCGCTCACGATGCGATGCGACGTGACGCGACGCGACGGGTTTGTCCGTCCACTAGGTTACGCGACGCGAAATCTTCCAAAATGTGGCAGTATTACCAAAGATAATACTACTACGGATAAGATGAACCATCCAATGCTATATTTTTGATACCCCTAATGGACTTTGGCTAACGCGAGCCGATGTCCATCAGAGATTTTCGCGCTATCCTTGAACGAAAGTTAAACAGTGTTGCCGGCAGGCCTTACTATTGGCGTGATGAAACGCGACTAAAAAAAACACAATCCGTTTAGCCGCCCGCTTTCGCTACTTCGTGTTCCGAATAAGATACAAGCGACAGACATTGACAATGTCGCACGGTTTGTTTCTCTGGGGCAGGGTTACCGACTTAATTTTATTCGCATTTACGGAAGCATTGATATCTCCGAACTGATTCAAAACGCCCCATTTAAATGAACCATCTATTCGTAGTAGTATTATCTTTGATATTATTTAATTTTAGTCCTTGTACACTTATAACTTAAAAATTCGTCAAAATTAAAAGTTTGCATTAAACCGATTAACTTTTGAAAACCGATATCTTCCAACTTACTTTTTTACCAAATTTCGTTTAGTAATATAATTTTGTTGGCAACTTTATAAAAGCACATTAAATGCCCTTCAAATACGTATCTGACACATCCTGTACACATATTTAGACAGTGTTTAAGTAAAGTAGATCATTAAACTCTAAATGCCTTTAAAATTTGTCATCTGCAGTTGTGCTATACAAATTAAATCTAAGAAAAAAATTACTATCCGAGTAAACATGTGATGAACCCGTGAAGAATTTAAAACATGTTAATTACTCAAATAAAAGATATTTAGTAATGGACGCTTAACGAATCATGTTAATTTTTATTTTATCGCGTTCAGTTTAATTTAATAATTCATTTTAATTTTAAAAATATTGTAGTTAAGTATTATACCCGCGCTAGACCATAAAATGCGGTATGCCAACATTATAGCTATAATTAGGTACTGATAAAAACATAAATAAATAAGACTAACCAAAGTGATTAATACACGTCTAAATAAAACAAAATAACTTAAAGAACAAAGGATGTCCTAGTCTTTTCGTAAAATCTGTCTTTTCATGAAAATCCCAGTCTTTTTATGAAGCGTTGGCGTATCATGTAAACTAATCAAGCTACACCATATGCCTAGGCTTACCATGTAGCTTATTATGACGCTGTTTCGTCATGTTGTGTCATAACATAAACTGAATAATTTTACATTCGTACCTTAAGTACGAAGTACGAGAAGTATGGTACGTTCCACAATAATTCGTTGATTTCTCGTTTTACCTGCTACTGTTAGTCGTAAAACTCAATATACTTTGGGTACCCGCATGTAGATGCGGACTTAAAATGTTCTTTATTTATTATTGTGCCTACTTTTTGGGAGATTATGTAGGTTTTTTTTTATCTTGGGACAGTCCACGAAGGCTGATGCCTAAGTACTAACGTACCGTGGGTGTCTTCAGTGTGGTGAGAGGGAGTTTGTTCACACGGGACTTAAATTTTTGGAGATTGGGAGGAGAAGGAAAAACTTCTGCGGGCAGCAGATTCCATAGTCTTGACACTCTAGGGATAAAGGAACGAAGAAAGCGGGAAGTTCGGGGCCTCTCTAACTGAACTGTAAAAGGATGCATAAAAGTTGCACTACGTGTTGCTCTGTTGGGAGCTGCCAGAGAAGGAATTATACTGGCCAACTCCTCTGAGCAGAAGCCGTGAAAATACCTATAGAAGAGAGACAGATCCCCTACAGCTCGACGGTGGGCAAGAAGAGGAAGCCTTTCTGTGAGCGTTGGATCATTAATAAGACGAACGGCTCTTCTTTGAATGGAGTCCAGAATGCTAGGTGTTGTAGGGGACGCCATTCCCCAGACATGAGAACAATATTCTGAAGGGTCTGATTTGGGATACATACAGAGTGTACAGATTGGAAGAAGAGAAATATTTTCTGGCTCGGAAGAGAAATCCAATCTTTTTGAAGCTGCCAAAGCTATGGATAAAATGTGTTTGTGTCCAGTTGAGGTTATTCTCAAAAGTAACGCCAACAAGATTAAACGGCCCTTTGTTCTGCAGAACTTGGCCGCTCATATGTAAGGGATGAGCATTTGCAGACTTTTTTTGCGACAGCGAACATGACTGTGTTTTCGAGGCATTAAACTGAACAAGATTTTTGGCGCCCCAATCCAAGATAAGTTTAAGGTCTTGTGAAAGAGATATCTGCATTGACTTGCGCTTGTTTTCGAAATCAGGATTACACGGTGGCTTAAAAAATTGAATACTAGAGTGGAGGGTACTATCGTCAGCAAAACTATGAATGGGATTGATTGTGGAAGAGAGAAGATCGTTAATGTGTAGAAGAAACAGCGTGGGTGCCAGCACTGAGCCCTGGGGCACCCCAGCATTAATTTGGTAGAAGCTGGAGGAATGACCATCTACACTTACTGATATACGTCGATTAGAAAGGAAACTGGAAAGCCAAGAGCAAAGCTTAGGTGGAAGACCGTAAGAAGGAAGTTTGTTAAGAAGCCCATCATGCCAGACCTGATCGAAAGCTTTGGATATGTCAAGGCAACGATCTGGGATTCACCAAGAAACTCAAGGGACTTGTTCCAGTTGTGTGAGACAAAGGAAAGAAGATCAGCTGTGGATCTACTGTGACGGAATCCATATTGTCTATCATGTAAGATCTTATGTTTTTCCAGATACTTTAAGATTTGAGAATTAATGAATTTTTCCATTACTTTGCAAACAACTGAAAGAAGAGATATAGGTATATAGTTGCAAGGGAGACTTTTGGATCCTTTTTTGGGGACAGGTTGCACACGTGCAGCTTTCCAACTCTCCAGGGAAAATGCCCGTGTCGTAAGAGATTCGAAAGAGGCGAGTTAAGATGGGTGCAAGCTCGAGAGCACATTTTTTTAAGACGATTGCTGGTATGCCATCCAGCCCAGACGATTTTTTAGTATTAAGAGAAGAAAGAATACGCTTGATCTGTTTGACTTTAAAAATTATATCGGACATTTCATGAGAAACAGGGACAACTGTTGGAAGGGGAAGACTAATAGGAGGATCAAGCGTAGAATTGGCAGCAAATTGTTTGGCCAATAGTTCGGCTTTTCCCTTGGAGGTAGAGACAATTTCATCTTCTGATATTAGGGGTGGAAAATAATTTGTGCAAAAGTTTTGACTAATATTTTTGGCAAAGGACCAGAACGCTTTACTGCCATTTGAGCAAGAGAGAGCAAGGTTATAGGCAAATTGCAGGTGTTAAATATAAAGCAGTCTTTTGGTCTTAGTCCATCAGTCGTTTGGAGTTTGTCAAGGTATTTTCGTGTGTGTTATTGAGCATCCAAAATAGCTAACCTAAACTATTAATATTAGTAGGTAATCAGGACCTGTACCCTTTCAAAAGGTGCGGTGCCAACACAATAGATATTTGTCAGGCAACCTATTTATGGTTGGATTTTCCACTAAGGGTTGTAATTTAAATTTTATTGCGGTCAAGAAATCAACAAATTATTGTGAAACGTACTATACCTCTGTATAATGCAGAGGTACTTCTCGAACTATCGATAGGGGTCTTTCCAAGCGATACCCTATTTGGGAGCTTAATACTATCGATAGTATCGATAGTGCTATCGACCTATCGACAATGTATCGGTAATGTCAATGTCATAAAGAAAGGATTTAAAGTAAAATTCACTGCGTCGCGACGTGATAGATTTAAAACCTTTTCTAGGGATTTAATTTGACAATTACAGACAGTAAAGTTTTAATATATTGCAATGTAGGGCAAGGAACTCATATTTCCATATTTTCAATCCACCGTCACACCTACGTTTTTCGATTACAAATTATACAGAGTGTACAACTAAGAAAGGAGGCCGGCTGTATCTCAGAAAATATTTATCGCACAGCGTTGGGGAAAAAATATTGTTTGTAAAAGTGGTCAAGAGAAATAGCTGGAAATTATTTTCAAGTTTCTGAAATGGCCGCTAGGGGGCGTAACTGTAATTTTGAATCTAAAAAATTGATGTTTTTGTGAATTTTGAAATATTAACCTAACAAAAAATACCTGATCTTTAAAGTCGGGGATAATCCGAAACTTTTTTGTTTGACAATTTTTGCTATATCTCTAAAAATAAAGTGGTGGGGGGTATTCAAAGGTTTCCGTCAAACACAGCCTGTATCTTCAAAACAGCTGAGCCGATTTTAACAAACTTGGGCTAGTTGAAAAGAGCTATTCTTGGGCTATAAATCTTAAAATATTTAAAGTTTTGTTAGTTTCACACGTCGCCTCTAGAGGGCTTTTTCGACATTCCGACAGAAATGTTTAATTTTCTCAAAAAAATTAAATGCACTGGTATATTTTTTCTTTATGAAAAAGTAGCTAAATTATGCCTAAAAAAGCTCGCCAAAAACCGTCTCTCAATATCTTGTTCCTTACCTAAAATTTAGGCCAAAGAAAATTTTATTCGTCAATATCTCAAAAACTATAAAAGCTACAAGAAATATTACATGACATAAATTATGTATTTTTATAAAACCTTAAATTTAGGTTATAAAATCTTTTCGTCTAAATGCAATACTTTACGAGTTATAATCAAAAAATCGAATTTTCAGGATTTTCTAAGGTATACCAATAGAATTCGCTTTTTGATTATAACTCGTAAAGTACTGCATTTAGATAATAAAATTATTTAACCTAAATTAGAGGTTTTGTAATAATACACAATTTATGTTTTATAAAATTTCTTGTAGCTTTTATAGTTTTTGAGATATTACGTATAAAATTTTCTTTGGTTTAAATATTAGGTAAGGAACAAGATATCGAGATGTGGTTTTCGCGAGCTTGTTTAGGCATTATTAAGCTATTTTTTCATAAAGAAAAAATTATACCAATGCATTTAAATTTTTGGAGAAAATTAACCATTTCTGTAGGAATGTCGAAAAAAACCCTCTAGCGGTGACGTGTGAAACTAACAAAACTTTAAATATTTAGATTTATAGCCAAAAACAAGCTCTTTCCAGCCCAAGTTTGTTAAATCGCTCGTTCGAAGATAGGGGTGTTTGACGGAAACTTGATACCCCACCACTTTATTTTGGACATATAGCAAAAATTGTCAAACAAAGGTTTAATTATCCTCGACTTTAAAAATCAGGTATTTTTGTTAGGTTAATATAGCAAAATTCACAGCAACATCACTTTTTTAGATTCAAGCAGTTGCCCTAGCCATTTCAAACTAAATATGCCACTTTCTTGACCCTTTAACAATATTTTTTCCCTAACTTGCGATAAATATTTTCTGAATACCTTTTTTAGTTGTACACCCTGTACATGTTTAACAAGTAAAACATTAATCTATTTATCTTTACTGTTATTTTCATTACTATTTAAATGAAATTATGTCTAATAATAATTATTGTATGATAATAAATAATAAACAGAAAAATCAAGGAAAAAAAATTTCGTAATAAATTATTTTACGTAGAAATTCTCTTGCTTTTTACCATCTTTTAAAAATACTTCTTTTATTTCAATTTTATTTCTACATGACATTTGTTTGATCATTACTTAATGCATCATACATTTTGTAATTTATTATTTAATTTTAAACAAAAAATCAATGTCAAACAATTTCCTACAAAAGATGATAAAAGAGCTCTTTACTAATGTTATGCATTAGCTTGATAGCAGGAAACGGAAATGTATTTTGTACAGATTATACTGCATAGTATATTTTATCTTGTCATAAAGAAAAAAATGTTAATTTTTGAATTCCATTGTTTAACATAAATTTGTCGTATTATGTGTTTAATTAAAATTTATCGTTGGGGAATTTTATCTAAATTTAACAGCACTCTAATCTTGCCCTTTTCATTTAAAAATAACGGAAGCCAAAACAACGGAACAAACCGACCAATGGGGAGAATGTGTCTTCATTTCTTTTTGCTTACGCCATTATCAGATGAAAATAAATAGATTTTAGAGCTCCGTTTACTATGCTAGGTAAACATAATAAATGGCAGCTAAAAAATATATACGTAAGTTGCTTATTGCGCTGTATAATAATTAAAACAACACATAACAAAACATTGCAATATTTTTTAACACATTTCAGAAACCAACATTAGGTACTGAACGAGAACTATTTCTTCTTCCATTTTAATTTGATTTTCCCGGAAGTATCGCAGTGTCCATAGGAATAGTATACAATTTTTAAACCGAAAATAGATGAGAAATCTATCAAGACAATCAAATTAAAATGGAAGGAAAAATAGTTCTCGTTCAGTACCTAATGTTGATAGATTTCTCATCTATTTTCGGTTTAAAGTTATACTATTCTATGAACTGCGTACTCCGGGGAAAAACAAATTAAAATGGAGAAATAGTTCTCGTCCAGTACCTAATGTTGGTTTCTGAAATGTGTTAAAAAATATTGCAATGTTTTGTTATGTGTTGTTTTAATTATTATACAACGCAATAAGCAACTTACGTACATATATACAGTGTGTCCCAAATTGGTGGGGAATGTATTGGGATCTTGGAAACCACGATAGATAGAAAATCGTTTAAATTGGACAATTATATTAGTAAGCTAATCCCGTTTACTACATGGTTTTATCTATTTAGGTTTTTGATAAATTTTGAAAAAAACCTGAAACATGCATTTTCGAAAAACGGGCAATATTTTTTATAAGTGAAAATTTTTTAAATCTGTAAAAACTTTTTCAATGCAACTTTTTTTGTAGAATATGACCGAGTAGTCAATTTTTATTTTCTACGTTTCGGGTTTTTAGAATCATCATCAACTTAATTTTTTCATATGGACGCCATATTGGATTTTTACGCAGCCAAATAGTGCTTTTTATTCTGATTTCAACAATGTAAAACATGTTATAATTTAAGAGTTTATAACCTCATTTATTTCAAAAAACAAATATTTTCTCAGTTGGCCTTGATTCCGGCGTTTGTTGTTTGATTGTTAAATTTAAACACGGTTGGGCGTACTTTAATTAAGCAAAATAGGGTAACAATAAAAAAAATATTAATAAAAATTAACCAGGCCTCTTACAAATAATATTAGACCTGTATTGGCAAATAAATATTACCAAAATAAGATAAAGGTATGTACACATATGGAAAACCAAGAACAACCTACGTTGGAACCAAATTTACCAACGGCTACTCCAACATCTTGGAACCAAACAGTTCGCCGAGGTTTTGTAGTTGTGGGATATAATAAATTATAAAAAATAAAACTTAATACTGCTGCAGTCGACATTGACGTTGGAAGCTAAGGCTTATTTACATCCACACTTCCGTATACGGGCCATCAAGTTTTCTTTTGATGTGCTCCAATTTGATTTCAGCAAACCACAACCAAGGCCAAGAATGCGTCGAATCGCGTTTATTTGACCGAATAAAGTGTCCCTAAAACCAACAAACGCCAGTGCCGGTTTAAAAATTTACTTACTTAATTATCCTGCCTTATGTATAGAATACAAATAAACCCAACATACAAATATATTAAAGTGTTTAAAAGCAAACTTAAGTCATAAAAAAAAAAATACAATAATACAGCTATATTTATTTTTTTTGACTCTCCACATTGAAAACCTTTAAAATTTTTTAAGGATAAACAAGCTAATCTTATTTAAAAACATTTTTTGTCTGTGGATGAAAAGACCTGCTTATTCAAAAAAAGAAGTCTCAGTTCCTCAGTTTTTGGTTTGTAAAAAAAGAAAGGAGACAAATGGGGTACGGCCGTTGCACCAAAAAAAAAACCATAATAAAATATTATTTATAATTGTTTTTTTTTTTATCAAATTTTTGGACAATTTTTTAAAATATCCTTTTTAATGAGGAATGCCCCTACCTTTGAAATTAAAAAGTGTTTTATTTTTTAAAGGTTACGCTTAAAAGTCATATGTTACTATTCCATGGCTCCTTTTTTGATTACTGTTATTTCCCCAAAAAAAAGAAATTATGATAACACAAACGACTTATCGAGGTTTTTTGTATTTTTTTTTTTTTATAACCCCTTCATTTTGGTTACTAAGTCAGCTAAATTCCGAAAAATTAAAACTGGAAGATATCCGCCTATCATGGGAAAAAAATATTATAAATCCTTTTAAAAAAAACACAATACCCCTTTTGTTTTAAAAATCAAAATTTTTTTTTAGCCCCAGGGCATTACAACCTAAAGGCGTGTTTACCCAAAAGTTGCAACTAAAAGTTGACTGAAAATTGTTTGTAGAAAACTAAAAGTTGTCAACTGCAAGTTGCTCTTCAAATTGGACAAAAAGGGGGAAGATTGTTTGTAGAAAACTAAAAGTTGCTCTTTCAAATTTAGAGCAACAAGTGGAAAACTTGTTGCCAAAGAATTGGCGCGAAAGGTTTTGGCAGTAGTTCTCCAGTTCCCTAGTTTTCTCAAGTTGCTTGCTCAAAGCGCGCAGCAACACATTTTTTACTTTTGTTGTCAACTTTCTTAGATCTTTACCGACACTCCGCGGAAAACTAAAATTTAGTAAAAATTTGTCTTTCCATAAGTGAAAGACAGAAAAGGTTCTATATTTTGAAAAAAAAACAAAAATTGCTAAAAATTGTGGAAAACTTAGTGGAAATTTTTGGGTAAACCCGGGGGAGGACATCTAACCGATAGGCTTATACAATGGGGACCCAAGTTGCAGAATATGCGATGAGGGAGAAGAAACAGCTTACCACATCTTTGAATACAAAGCGTTGAATCACAAAAAACAGACATTATTTGGGAAAACCAAAATGATCCCACGGGAATATATTAACCAACTAGTTTCGGGGTTATCAGACTTGTAGAAAAACCAAGACTAGTGGGAGGGTTGGATAAAAAAGGTAGACTGGCACAAAAAACCCAGGGGCCGCGCTGCCTCCGGGAGTGAATCTAGACGGCTCCCCGAAAAAAAAAAAGTTTTTTAGGATTTACAAAAAACTTTTTGGAGTCTTTAGACCGAAAATCAAAAACATTCAGCTGTACTGGCTATAGTCCCCGATTATAAATTAAATACAAAATCCTTTATGTATTTATATAGAGCACTTAAGATCCTTTATTTTCAATTATACCATAAAGTATACTTTATGGTTTTTTTAAATATTACATTCTTTTCCGGCTTTAAGGGTTTTCCCCCTTCTCAAATTTAAGGGTTTCGCTATGGGTTGACAGTTTCATAGGTTAGTTTGATATTGACAGAATCCATTAGAGGGGTGGGAAAAATTAAATTATAATTTGCTTTTCCCCAAATTAAGATGCATGTAATGGGATTTCATAAACTATCTTAAAAAAAAAAATTTTTTTGGTTTTTTTGATATCATGAAAAAAACCAAATTCCAGTGCCTAGGGCAGAGCAGGGTGTTAAGCAGATATCTCTTTTCCGGACATTCAATTAATATTGGCTGGAGCACCAAAATTTTGTTCAAAACAATCATGTTTACAGCAGTTCGAGACTGCTTTGATATAACGAAAAATACATTGGAAACTTTTATTTTGATTAACACTGCAATAAAAGCCTCGTATCTGACATATACATACATGAGTTAGTTTTGTAAGACATGATAGTAAGTATCAACGTTTTTTTTTTTTTTAAAACGGCTCTGTTTTTAATTTGTATTTTGGGCTATTAAGTTCCCAAAACCAATAATGTTTGCACTTATTCGAAAAATTTTATTAATAGCAATTTTCATAACAAACCATATTTTATGTTAAAAGTCAGACAATGATTTTTTTAATAAGTGCGAAACATCATTGGATTTGGGATCTTAAAAGCTCTTAAAAAATTTAAAAGAAAATCCCGGATCTCATTTAAAAAAAAAATTTCAATTTTTAACAATTAAAAAAAAAAAAACCCGGGTATTACACAAAACAACACAAAAAAATATCAGTCGCAGACACGACTGGTTTACACTCTTCTTCAGCAGTACAGTCGCATCAATTTTTTAAAAAGTTGACAGCGGACGCATACGACGGCCGCTTGGAAGAAACCAGGCACATTTAAAAACATTTATTAGTAGGATCTTTGCCGCTAACGTAGTGTTAGACGCATGCGGCGGCGGTGGAAGGAAACATACCAAAAATCCTAAAATAAAACGTTTAATAGTGTAGAATTTATTTCGAATCTCCCAGATACATAACGTGTGTTTATGTACACCATACCACACCATACCTCATGGTGGTAAGGCATATGATAACTGATAACATACGCATTACTGGTATGGTGGACAAAAATGTGACAAAGAACTACTAAGACAAAGTAAGAAAAGACGCCTAACTTGGGGTTGCTAACAGGGCATAATAACCCAAGAGAACACCTTCACAAGCTAGGCTCATACAATGGGGACCCAAGTTGCAGAATGTGCGACGGGGGGTGAAGAAATACCTACCATATACTGTGTGAATGTGAAGCGTAAAATTACAAAAGACATGCATTAGGCAACCGAAAGTGGGCCCACAGGAATATATCAACCAACCAGTCTCGGGGTTATACAAAACTTATAGAATGAAAAAGACTAATGGGAGATTGGGATAAAAAAGGGGGGATGGGGCACAAAAAGCCCAAGAGGGGGCCTCTGTAGGAATTAAGAGGCTCCCAGAAAGAAGAAAAAAGAAAAAAAAGAATGTACATTCAGAGGACGCGTGTAATGGAGTGTTAAAATTGTTTTTATCTAGAAAAGACTCTCTTTGATATTTAAAACTGTCAAAAAAAGTCGATACTTAATTACTAATTTAAAATGTATACATACACAACTTTTTAAATCCTGGTAATGTCGAAAATAGCAAAATACCGGCATCCAGATAAGGTCCGTGCCGAAAATAACGGTTTTGAAAAAATGGTTTGTTCATCGCCCCCAGTTCGTACTTATACAGTTTTCCCAAATTGGTGGGGAATGTATGGGGATCTTGGAAACCACGATAGATAGAAATCGGTTATATAAAAAAAGTTTTGACAATTATGTTAGTAAGCTAATTCGTTTACTACATGGTTTTATCTATTCAGGTTTTTGAAAAATTTTTTGAAAAACCTGAAAAATCATTTTCGAAAATCGGCCATTTTTTTTTTATGGGTGAAAATTTTTTAAATCTGTAAAACTTCTTCAAAGCAACTTTTTTCGTAGAATATGACCAAGTAGTCAATTTGAATTTTCTACGTTTCGGGTATTTAGAATCATCATTAACTTTTTTTTTTCTTTGGACGCCATATTGGATTTTTACGCAGCCAAATAGTGCTTTTTATTCTGATTTCAACAATGTATAACATGTTATAATTTAAGAGTGTATAACCTCATTTATTTCAAAAACAAATATTTTCTCAGAAGGCCTTGATTCCGGCGAACGCATTTTTTTGTAAACAATAAAATATTAGTAATTGGCAAAATAGATAAGCTGAACAGATATTTTACAGAAATGGGTTTCGCGAACATAGCTATAACGTTAATACCCTGTTACAACAAAACTACACGTAACAAGGTAATTGAAACTAATGGCTAAACTAATATTCCCACTAAAATGAAGATGTAAAATAACGACCTAAAATTCAAAATGTTGTCCATATTTCTCAACATATTACCGATATTTTTTTAAATAGTCCTAACTACCCTATGAATGGATGACTTAGGTATGTGGAATTCTCTATCAACATCCCTGGCTGAAGATGTTGGATTTTCTTTAAAATGTTGGTTAACTGCAGCATCTGGTTATCTATTTTCTTGAACGTACTCCTTAGGTAGTGGTTTTTTAAAACTTCCGAAATTAAGCAAATTTATAATCAGTTTTCGAAAGTATGTTAGTTTAGGATGCTTTCAGGAAAATTGTCGAAATACGTTTGCGCAGCTATATTAACATTTCTATTGCTTTGAAAATAACGTTGCAAAATATCAAGTTTTTCTTTATATAATTAACCATTTTACAAAGTTGAAAAAAAATTAATAACGTACCCGAGCTAACTTAATAATGACGCTAATCAAGGCCAACTTAGAAAATATTTGTTTTTTGAAGTGGATGAGGTTATAAACTCCTAAACTATAACATGTTATACATTGTTGAAATAAGAATAAAAATCACTATTTTGCTGCAAAAAAATCCAATATGGCGCCCATATGAAAAAGTAAAGTTGATTATGATTTATCATCTTTACTTTTTCATATGGGCGCCATTACATTTTCTTGTAACATGTATTAACGTTATAGCTTTGTTCGCGAAACCCATTTCTGTAAAATATCTGTTCAGCTTATCTATTTTGCCAATTACTTATATTTTATTGTATACAAAAAAAAATTACGTTCGCCGGAATCAAGGCCAACTGAGAAAGTATTTGTTTTTTTGAAATAAATGAAGTTATAAACTCTTAAATTATAACATGTTATATATTGTTAAAATCAGAATAAAAAGCACTATTTGGCTGCGTAAAAATCCAATATGGCGTCCATATGAAAAATAAAGTTGATGATGATTCTAAAAACCTGAAACGTAAAAAATAAAAATTGACTACTTGGTCATATTCTACAAAATAAGAAGTTTTTACAGATTTAAAAAATTTTTACTTATAAGAAAAATATGGCCGATTTTCGAAAATGCATGTTTCAGGTTTTTTCAAAATTTCTCAAAAACCTGAATAGATAAAACCATGTAGTAAACGGGATTAGCTTACTAACATAATTGTCCAAAACTTTCCCTATTTAACCTATTTTCTATCTATCGTGGTTTCCAAGATCCCCATACATTCCCCACCAATTTGGGACACACTGTATAAACCTGAAGCAAATCAAAACAAGGCAAAAAGGCTTTAAAAACATATTTAAACGTGAATCTGATGAGAGCTAATTTACATTTAAAACTAAAACAATATCCTCATATAAAAATGATTATTAACCACATTTTTTTAATAAAATTTAAGTTACAATAGAAGCCGCACAAACCATACCAGAAGTTTAAAAAAAAAACGTGGTTAAAAAAATAATAAATTTAAAGAGTGGGCTGATTTGTAATTATCTTACTTTTAAGTATAAATAAGTGATGCACTGTTGCCAAATTTATGTTTAAATATAATTTTGTTTGTTTTTCGCCTTGTTATGATTTTGTTGCTAATGTGTGCTTTATCAAAGGAAAGGCAAAATCGAGTGCTTTTTAATCCAAAATAATCTAGTAAAATTAGTCAATGGTGGTTTAACGAAACCAAAACTGACCTCAGATTTTTTAAAAAGTTTCATCATAACAGTTTTTATTTATACAAATACAATAAGCAACCTAGGGGAGAAGTAAAAAATTAATTACATTTTTATTAATCAATAATAAACTTTCCCTTTAAAGAAAAAATCACCGTAAACACGACATGGCGACAAATGACATTTTAAGTGCAATATTATTTTGCCCAAGGGGTTTTATTGCAAAGTGGGTATTTTAGTAGTAATTTACTGGGGTAAGGAAACGAAAAACGCACACAGCAACACGGTCAGACCGGAAGTTCCGGTGATTCACAATTTCAACTTGGTGAACCGTAGGGCGCGATAAATCAGTAGCGCTTCGACAAATAGGCTTACAGTTGGGATATTAAAAATGTGTTATATTTCTTATTATTAATTTTATAAAACGTGCATGCAAATAGATTTATTCTTGTTTTGTACACTTGCGTTTCGTACACCTCAAAAATGTCCCTTAAATATTATTATTTCGACATCTCGTTTCGTACATCAAAAACTAAGGTAGGTTCCGGTCTCCGATGGATCATAAAATATGGTCAAATAAATTAAAACCCATTTTATAACTAAATATCTAAATATCGCTTACATAAAGGATGCAGAAATATAAAATGTTTATGTGGATAATAGTGGTATTAAAATAATGTAATAATAGTATATGTTGTAACTAACAACCTTAACAAAAAAGTTTACTGTTTCTACTTTTAGTGATTTATCACGTCTGAAATATAATTGGGGAAAATAAAAAGCCAGAACTAACCATGGCCGACCAGAACTAAGGACTTTTAAATTTGTCTATATATATTATCCCTACATAAAGTTATCAATGAGCTGTTAGGTTAAATGGAGAAAGCATCGATTTGGCATAAGCGTGGCATCATAAACGCACATTCTAAGGTTCTGCCTAGCGATGAATCAAACCTCTGTACTCAACAATAAAATCCACCAAAACCCGGGAAAATGGTTACTACAGATACTATTTTGTCGCAAAGCGTATTACCAAGTATCTTTCTGTTTCATTTACTTGATAGCATATTATGATTAAATTTTACTTACTTTATTCTTAAAATTAGATCAAATTAAGCTCTTCTATTGTATTTTAAACTGTGAATAATATTGTTATATTTATTATTATAAAGTATTACACAGAAAAGTAATGATGTCAAAATACTATTTTGTTTTTGGATGGCTACTAATAAAGGCGCGACAACGTGACAACAGTGCATTTTTCGTAAAGGCGTACTTCGGCCAACGACTAATAGTCGTACTTCGGCCACCTTCGACTTCGGTCGACAGATGACACATTCAATATGGCGTTTTAGTATAAATGTTTCTTGTTGTTTTTTTGGGTTATTTTCTGACAATTGTTTAAATTTTAGTTTTTAGTGTAGTACTTTAATAGCAAATGGTACGGCAGTGCCAAGTGTGTAAAAAGGAACGGATGATTCCTGTATTATCATTTCACAAGTAAAGGTCGTTCGGGGCAAAGTGAACGCACTTTTGCGTTTCATATCAAATTATAAAACAAAATGAAGAGTTATGAATTTCATTAAACAGCATTTATTGTTTTTAGATGTAACTTACAGGAGATAACGAAATAATTAAACGTAATTTAATAAATCATTAAGTTATTCATAAAAGTTTGAACAAAACACATTTGCGCACTTAACCCATAATGGGGTAAGTATGCGCATAAAAAGAGGCAAGTAAACGCAACATTTTTAAAGACAATTGTCACATAGGAAGACTCTGTTTCATAGGAGGTGCATTGTTCATGCCACCATTCTTCACACTTTACGCACTGAATCCACTCTTCAAGGGGGCTCGACAAATATTTCATTGCAAAGAGGACAGGAGAACTGTTTTTCTTGATCTGTTCGTTTTGCTTTTTAAGAGAAGAGATGGGAAGTTTCGAGACCCGGCTGAGATAGAGACCGAAGGGAAACTACAGCCTGTAACTTTCTTGCTTCTTATTTCTCCTTCTTTTCTTTCTAGATCATCTTTGAAAGGGCTTGAAGTTTATGATTTCGGATTTGATTCCTTTTCTTTTTCTTTTTTGAACAAAATTTGCCTTAGGTAAAGGGCTTATTGTTGTAAGGAAATATGCTCGACTGCAACCGTCTTTGGCGTATGTTCTATTGTTGCAATATTGGTAGGTTCTTCTTGTTCCAATATTTCTACTCCTACAGCTTGGGTGAATTTCTTGTCCTTGAACATCTGGATGGCTTACGTCAGCAATAAATCTATCCGTGACTGCGGAAGGAGCGAAGTCATGCTCTTGGAAAAGGTTTTCATTGTATGGGTAAATACCAGTAACGGAAAATCCAGCTGCAGCATTGCCAACTGTGGCAACCTGTTGATAAGCCTGGTTAAATAAAGCGGCTACTTGATACTGAGTTATTGCCCTGCCTGGATGCTGAGTCATCCACCGGTCACATTCAATGGAGTATTTAGCTTTAAGTGGGCCAAAGAAACTCCCTATCCAATGGCTGTATTTTATGGCTACTATGAGAGGTGCTAATGTTAAAACTGAAATTCCATGCGTTCTGCAATAAAGGGTAGCTTCCAAGCTGATATGGGACGAATGGTTATCAATAATCAATAAAACAGGAAACTCTTGAGATGGATGTGTATGATCTTTAAAATGATGTAGCCATTGAACAAACAACTCTGAGTTTATAAATCCCGAATCAGAAGCCATTCCAACACATCCTGTCGGACCACCATCAAAAAGCTCCCCCTTTAACCTCTTTCTAGGGAAAATAAATGCTGGCGGTATGAAATGTCCTGTGGCACTCATGCAGCACACAGCCGTCACAGTTACTCCTCTCTCCCCAGACACAATCTTTCCTACCACCTTTTTGCCTTTAACAGACACAACTCTCGGTGTTTTCTTTGGTACCGTACTCATCCCGTCTCGTCCATATTGTACACACGATTAGGTTGGAATTTGTATCTGTCGTAAAGTTCTTTTAAATTAATAAAGAACCTATCGACCTGAACCTTATTAAACCGCTTGCTCTAGCTAGACTTGTAGGTGTAGTTTGACGGAGACGTAGCCTTTCATGGCGTTTAAAATCCCTTCTACCAGTCTCGCCCTGCCATTTTACATACTTTATCAAATCGATTTGGAATTTTATTAAGTTCAATATTGGTAAACTAGCTGACGTAGATTTTGGATCGTGATCCCATAAAACATATTGTCCATTGTTAAACGGTACTCCGAAAAGTTCGTTTTCTTGCATCTCTGTAAAAGTCGGTCTAAAACGACCTAATTGAAGTAGCGACGTTATTTAATGCAAATCTTTAATAGGCCCCCTTCGGAGATACCTACTTTCTCAGCGGCTGCCCTTTGGCTTATTCCTTCTTGCATAAGTTGCTTGGCTTTATCAATTTGGGCTTGTGTAACAAGCTTCTTGTCTGGTCTTTTTCTTTGGTAACTTCGGGGCATCGACAAAAAAGTACATTATTTGTAGAGTGCATTAGGATCGTTGGGTTAAGTGCGCAACGGGGCAAGTGTACGCGTGCGAACACTTAACCCATACCCCAACATGCGATATTTAGAAAACAATGCCGAAATAATATATTTTAAAAATAATTCTTCCAAGGTTTATACCTTAAACGATACTTTAATACTAATAATTTATCAGACACAAATACTTACATTGATAGTGATGATCCCGAAATAGCTACCACTAGTGGAAATTGACTAAATATTTTAACAAAACTCCTGATTTCAAGATTGGCGCTTAAATTTTTAAACGAAGCGTCAACACCTTAAACGACGACTGATTTTGTTTGCGATCGCAAGCGTACTAACGACCAGACAATATGGGCCCGATGCCCACTATCTCCTCGTTTATTTCGTCACCGCGCACACTTACCCGCTGCGTGCAGTTACCCCAAACGACTCTAAGTACAAACTATGCTTATACAAACATGATGTCAGCCCATTGGAAGTTATTAACAATTTTAATAATAATTTTCAATACGGTATTTATTTGGTTGATTAGTTGGGTCATCACAATGGTCGGTAATATGAAATGAGAAGCATAAAACTGATTAAATAATTTACTGTACGAAACGCGAGTGTACGAAACTAGAAAACACCTTCTAACAGGAAGATCGCAAGAGTTCATTGTGGGCGTTATACAAAATTTTAATTTACTTTTTTTAACTCTTTAAAATAAACCCAGAAGTTTTTTTAATACTGCGGATTGTGTAGCTCAAGAAATTTTTTGTTTTAACATTTCTCTTGCTAACCTTCTTGCGTGTAGTTTTATTTAAAATTTTTACTGTTTAAAATGGATTGCTGCAATTTGTTTTGACAAACAGGTTTGCCAACTTCCTGAAATTTGTAAACAACTTATAAGGATAAAAAAATTGCAGCAAAGAAAAACCTTGTGTGTTGATGAAGATTAAAAAATAAATATCAACATTGAAAATACATTGGCAATACGAAATCACTGTATGAATATATTAATTTTCGTTCCAAATTAAAAAATACATTTCATGATTCCTTTGAAGATAATAACACTTAACTTTTCGGAGGGACCACATACCAGTGAATTAACGATAATTAATGTGGCTCATCCTTAATTATTATTAATAGTGTTGAGAAAAAGCAGAGTAACCGATGTAAACATTAAAATTTCATAATACAAACAATTAAAAATACGAAAATTTACAGCTGTACACACAAACTGTTTGGGATTTAGACACGGACGACTAGTTTGCTATGTTGTTGCTAGTTTAAGATGGCAATTTGTCATTTGTTTATGACATTACTATACATTTTCAAAAAATAAATAAATAAATAAAAAACTTACGTATTTTAGAAAATAAAATAAAAATAGCACATTTTTATTTGGTCACTATATGAAACAATTATTTTTCTTTCATTTTTGCTATATTATCATCATCATTGATTTGCTTGCGCAATTATAGCAACATTTACTGCATGATAACTGAATGAAAAAATTCTGTCACTGTTACACTGGAGGCTTAAAATTAATGATAAATAATCGAATCTATTAAAAATGGTAGAAAAATGATTGTTTTATAAAACGGACAAAGAAGAGTATATTATTTATATTCTAATTTTTAAAATATTGCGATATGCTTCAAAACATTTTTTTGAAATATAAAAAGGTCACCTTTCACTGATATCAACGAGGCCAAATCAATATAAAGCAGACTGTAAGAAATCATCTGTTCTGTTCTTTCAGAAACCACAGCTCTACTGAGCTTATTTAAATAAATGATTTTATGACGCCATTTCAAAAGCTAATATCACTTTGTGACACATGGTTGCGAGTAGAATTTTAAGGATAGAGAAACATACAGGATGATATTTATGTATTTATAAAAAAAAACAATTTTAGAGTAATATCTTTATAAATAAGAAAGTAATCAACCGTTACGTGTCCGCTGGGTACCAGTATTACCTGCAGTAAGCGGTATCATCAGCTCTTAAATATTTAAAACTACTTTAATTTTCAACCAGCAGATGGAGTTCCTTACCAGCTCCGCAAATAAAGATAAAGAACCGAATAACAAGGCAGGTATGAGTTAGTACAATCCACTGACCTTCATATGGACCGGTAAAGGTATCAGATGCTTTGGTTTAAAGTTAGATTTTATGGGCGAAAAAATGTGTCCGTGGCTGTGGTTAGTTGTGTTAGTTCCGTATTTTGCTTTAATTTTTTAATTTTCGCCTTTTTTTGGAATTTGACCGCTTGTGTGAGTTTTTTTATTTTTTGGACTGACTTATTTAGTGATTTGTAATAGAATTTGTATATAATTATAGATTCTGCACAAGCTTTACTGTTTTATTGAGTTTTTTGTGTTTTAGTAGGCTAAAGTGGTGGTATGTTTTTAATTACAAAAAATAACGTTAGGAGCTTATTTACTGGTATTTTTAATTTGTAATGGTATCAATAAATTTGATGTAATATTTTATTTTGTATATCATGTCAAACATACCAGAATTGTTTTTAGTTATTTCATTGACCAAATTAACTTATCTAAAAAAATAGTTTTAAAACCATTACTTATGTTAAATAAATGTACTCCTATAAAGTCTTAAGTTTTAATTTCCTTGTTTAGCTCAGAATTATTAATGTTTCGCATAGATCTTTCCAATAAACAACTTTGCATAGGACGTGTTAATAAGTCACGAGGTTTATTCTATCATATACAAGAACTTAAAAGACTTGTAATTCGGACCTTACTAAAAATAAATAATGCGACTGAACATGACTCTTGTGGCTTATTTAAGAATTAACTTTTTGTTTCATCAATACGTATTTTTGTAACACAATCATAATTAAAAAAAAATTCACTATAATTGTATATTTCAAATTGGAAAAATCTGAATTTTTTTTTATCGCATTAATCTAAAAAGTCAGTAACCATGGTTACAACATAAAACGTATTCCCTTCAAGCATATACCAACTCCTTTTAAAAATATTAAAACTTCCAGTCATAGAGTTGTATTTCCTCATGTAATTTTAGTTCGATCTAATCCAAAAGAAACTTATTTATTTACCCGTAAATTTTGACATATTCAATTATAAAATTCTAATAAACATTTTAAAGAGTCGTTTAAGCTATGTACTATGTATGCTACTATTGGCAACAAGATGCCTTAGAGCATAAACGAGGCCCTTTGAAACTTTTAATTCGCTCGCTTGCCGTAAACAGACTCAATAAAGTCTATAAAATGAATATACCTACTAGTGGCACCCTTGCCGCTTGGGAAGCGGACATTTGTGCAATAAAGAAAGAATAACGGTATAACCTTTCTCTCCCTCCAACGTGCTCATTGGTCGGTGAAAGGAATATATATAACCCGCTTTGCGTGCTGATTGGTCGGTCTTTCCGCGTCGATCAATCGGCACGTTGGGAGTCACGGAGAAAGGTTATACTATGACTCTTTTTTCTTTCTCGCACTGCCAAACGGCAAGACTGCCTCTAGTAAATATATGCTCGTTTTGTATAAATACATTTACGATGTTTACAATATCCTTTCATCGCTATCGAAAACATAAGTCTAAGCAGGAAAATAGTTAACGTTATTTGTACCAACATTTTTTTACCCTTCTGTTTATGATTGTTTCAATCTCTCAATAAACCGTTTATTGTACCGCCATATGTAAGTCCAGTCAAATAAACAACAGGTGACAGAGTATTACACGATCCCTTTACTGATCCCCAACCAAAGCAAAACCCTTTAAATATACAGAAAGCATTTAAACTTCGTCGTTTTTGAACTGACATACAACCGTGTAAAGTCGACAGTCACACGTTTAATTGAACCTAAGTCCGGCACTGGTCCTTCTTTTTAAATACGCATGCGCGCACTATCGTTCGTTTAGTGCGCGCTAGCATAAACTTGCCATAAATGCGATTAGCCATTACATATCTAAAGTTGCCTATAGGTCCCCCCTGAAGATGCACCCGGTAGATTATTTCCACCTTTTTTTCAAATATTCTAGTATATTAAAACTCTTTCCGAATGTTAAAATACATTATTTTAGTAAACTTTTGATTAGACAGACAATATTTTTTTATAGACTTATTTCGATATTACTTCTACCAAGATTTTTAAATTTTCTTTATTTTCAAAATAACGGTTGCATAGGTTTTAAACTTTAATGAAGAAACAACATCGCAGTCAATATTTTTAGATTATAACTTTAAAAGAAAAGCAATTAACCTGCACCCTTGTTGGCAGTTAAAGTAACTATTGGCGTAAAACAAAGGGTTCATAAAATCGAAAGAAAGCCGGGTTTCCGAGTAAATTAAAATTACAAGGTATAAATTTATTCTTTAAAGACAGACAATATTCAGTGGCGGAGAGTACAGTACGTCCAACATAAATGGTGCATATCTCGTAAAAGTATCAGGGATAAAAGAACGATTTAATAGGGCGTTTAAGACAAATCTCTGGCATAGTTTAAACAATATACACTTGTATATTCTTTAAATGTATCTGGTCAGAAGCAGCAGTTTTAGTCACCTTAGATTTAAGATATTAAAAAAAAAAACGAAAATAGGATACTTTTTTAAATACGCTGAAACTTTTTCAATTCTTATTATTTTATATACAGATGTGGAAAATCCAAAACCGAACATAGGGATAAAGTGTAATGTATCAACGAAACGAACAAACCTCTTTAACTTTTGGAAAAGAAGTAAGACAAAGTTTTTGCAATGTATCACAGCTATCTTAAACTAAAAGAGCTATGAAGTAGCAAAATCAACACTTACACATACTAGGCCTGCAAAACACGTCCTTCGTCGGTTGTCTTTTTTTTGATTTGAATACAGTTTGAAAAGAAAACGTAAACGATTGATACGAAAAAAATAATTTGTGTGTTTTAAAAATAAAAATAGCAGCCTATATTTTTAAATTAAGGACAAATTTAAAAAAGATGTAGTATTGCATATTGCATAAGTTAACTAAAAATCGTTTTTTTTTCGTTTATATGTAACATTGTAAGTATGTATTTCGAATGTTTAAAAAAAAGCGTTATTAAAACAAGGGACATCAAACAACATTTACTTTTCCAAAAGGCGATGAACATAAAAGGTCTGGTTGCGTGCTGTTCCAAAAAAATAGTGGTGTGTTGGAAAAAATTTTTGATAATAGGACTTTTTGAAACTGAAACATATATAGATAAAAGTGGAAAAATTCGGGTTTCCTTTGACGTGCCCTAAAATAGCTGCTGCAATCCCAAGGCTTTATATAAACCCAAAAAATTTTATCAAATCCAAAAAAGTGCCCCAAAAAAAAACCCCTGAAAAAAGAAGGAAAGTCCTCGTAAAAACACGAACAAGAACATGGGATTGAAAGCTTTCTTCAAAACGACCTTATTACTGATTTTAGTAGTTTTAAAGCGGACATTGACAAAATAAACCAAAAAAATTTGGGGGATATGAGTGGACTTTTGGGTTCAAAAATATATTTTACATCGATCATTGCCTGTGTTTATATATATTTACTTAACCAAAATTTATTAATATTCCTAACTATTGCAAGCCTTCTAAGTCACACCATCAGTCAAACGCTGCGATATTTTTATATTTCCTTGGAAGACTAGTGTAAGTGCGGTACAGAAGTAAAGAAACTATATCAAAAAGTTGCCCTTATTTTAAGCAATATTTTTTTAAGTAATTATACCAAAAATATAAACAATTCCGTTTCATTACAAACTCAGTTAAATATTTTTGAACTCGCCTAAAAAAGATGTAAAAAGAATGCTTTCCACTTTGACGGGATAATGGTAATAAAAACTTTTAATGTAATAACTATATTTACGAACAAGGTTACCAAATATATTTATAAATAATAAGTTTAGACAGTGTGTGTAAATGTGCAACAAAAACAATATTAGCTCAATATCGTCAGGACTATATTAAGAAAATCATATAAATACCGGTAAGTTTACCAAAAATATCATTATACATATTCTAAGTTATTTACATGTTTTTAAAGGGAGTTAAAAACCCGAAAAATGAACCCGTTTTGCTTTTTTTAAAATTGTCTTCCTTATTAAGTACAGATTATGTTTTTTAATAATATTTTTTTAGATATGTGTTTTTAGGTTGATTATAATTATACAAAAATTACTGATTAATACACTTTTTTGCTAAGTTTTAAAAATTACATTAATTTATTTGCAAAAAACAGTTAAAGTATAAGAATAAAGTCTTAAAAATTAATATTTTTTAAAGTCTAGCAATAATTTGAAAAAATAATAATAGGTTCCGAATATTCTAATATGGCCTGGTTTTTGGACCATTAGTGTTTTTTAGGGCCATATAGTTTTATTTAAAATTATGTTTATTTTAAAAAAATACCCTTTTTTTGTTTAAAATTTTAGAAAAAAAAGTTTATTTAGCGCAATCTGGTTAGAATATTAAATTAAACCAGCCCGGGGGGCAGTGTTGTTTAACGTTGCCTTTTTTGCTTCATGGCTCTTTTGTTATGAAGGCGTGAATGTATCGATACTTGTATAAAGCGCTGTCTCGAACAAAACAGCATTCGAGGCATACGGCAACCTTCGTCGAACGTACGCTGTTTAAGCTATATTGGCGCGTATGTCCTAGTTTAAATTCGATCTCACTCTGTTTTAGTGGTTTATTTGTTTTCTTAGTTCCACTCGCGAAACGTCCATGTTCGGTTTTGAACTTTCCACACCAATATGTGTAAAAACACTTTTTAGGGATATTCTTTAAAATTTAACTATAAAGTTAGTTTGTAAAAGAAATCAGTTTCGTTATTTCATCCACAACTTTTTTTTGTTCTTAATTAAAAGTCAATTTTACCGTTTTTATGATGCACACAAGGTTAAAAAAGATCAAAATTCTGTTTAGAAGTAAATCTGACAACTTTTAGGCTTAAAAGTAAAGTGATTATTTTAAAATATGGTAATTGTCTAGAATGTGGCTGCATCTCTGATGTTGACCAAAGTTGGTATACGGGGGTTTTTTGGAGCGCTGATCACGAATCTGAAATACTTTTTGGGCAAAAACGTTTTGTTTTCGAGATATCCATCATCAAACTTGAAAGTCAAACTAACCTCATTTACACTATTCCTTCTTCTTTTTGTACAGAAGTCTTGATTTTTACACTAAATTGTTTATAAACACCTTTTAAAAAGTTGTTTATATATTTATTTTATACCTATTTTTTATTTAATTGTAAAAACTCACTTTCAAACGCCGCAACCATGTAAAAAAAGGGAATTTTTAAGCAAACATGGCCGCCCGGTTTAAAAGTGATACTTGGCAATTTAATGAAAAAAGGTGTAAAATAAACATAAAAAAAGGTTTTAAACGGTGTTAATAAAATATTGTGTGCCACTTTATTGTAAAACTCAAGAATTGTGTACAAAAAGAAGGGGGAATATAGTGTAAATGAGGTTAGATTGATTTTTAAGTTTGATAATGGATATCTCGAAAACGAAACGTTTTCGCCAAATATTTTTTTCAGATTCGTGATCAGCTCCCCAAAAAACCCCCGTATACAATTTGGTTTAAATCGTAGTTGCGGCCACTTTCTAAACAATTACCTAAAATATAAATAAACATTCATTTATGCGTCGAAAGCTAGAAAGGTACAGAACGTAAGTGTCAAGCATATTTTAGAGTATTTATTAAACTATTTTGACTTTTACCTATCCTTAAAGCAAATCTTCATTTGCCTTTAAAAGAAGTTATTAAAAATTGCCACCATTACAAACGTTTTGAGTACGCGAACTTTTAACAATTAATTAGTTACTTGTATTATATTATTTGATTTTGTTTACCCTATTACTACCAGCAAATAATAAATGGGGTTTTTAGAAAACAAGGGTATTTTTTATAAGGGCGATTAATGGTCCAGGCCACTTAACGCGCGAGTCTAAAAAGCCCGTTAATAGTTGAGATCATTAATTATCAATTAATACCCGAGTAGTCCGGAAAAGAATACCTAAAAGTACCTGGTAGTTTCTTACCGAATTTCTGGTCCACGGGTTTGGAAATGCATTGTTGTCCGTCTGTTTGACTTTATTAAAAAGAAAAAAGTACATTTACAAACTAGACATTCTAAGCTTTTAAAAGATGTACATTGAAAAGCATTTCAATGGATGATGAGTTTTTGATACGCGTTTATTCTACAGATTTTCTAGATCTCCAAAAACGGCTAAAAATGCAGATAGGCAAAACAATTTTTTATCAAAACGCTAGAAAGATGGTGAAGGAAATTTTCTGGGATCATTGAACACTTGCTAAGTTCTCATTATAAAAAAGAAATGTTAATAAACCATTTTTTAAAAAAATATCAATAAATTAATGAGATACTCTCACAATATTGTAAAAAAAACTTTGAGCGCTTTTTTTAATATTCTAGAAAAATCAAAATGGATCCCAACTCATATGCAATGATAGATACAGGTCTTCCCATTCCGATGAACTTTGAATGATTAAAAAAATGTACATTATTGCCCGAGTAATGGAACAATTCGTCCGCCCGCTTATAAGTGATTCCATAAAGATAGCGGCACTCTAGCGGCAGCTGAAATGAGGGGACTTTTGGGCCCCGTTATCTCGAAAACTATCGATTTTTCGAAAAAAAAATATAGGGATTATTTTTATAGATTACAAGGCGATCTTCATTTTCTGTCTTAACAAAAATTCTCCAATTCGCATATTTTGGCAGATATTAGCGGGAAACCCATTTTCGGGCCTTGAGGGGCCATTTTCAGCCCTTTCCACTTATAGTTGATAAACTTTTTTTCGCTCGAAAGCATCCCCGAAGGCCTAAGAATGGCGCCACAAGGAAAAACTGTACAGATTTATTTACAGCTTTGTCCCTTCATTTACAGGACTAGAGTTAGGTACAATATTTTTTTGGCCATCCTTTTTTTACTAAATTGTAAAAATCTTAATTTTTCTTGAATTTTTTTGGAATGTATTTCCGTTTTAGGCAACAAACTTGACAGGTGTTCGAATGGTTATTCGAATGACAAGGTTATAACTAAATGTCTAAAAAAAGTACTTTTCGTTGCCTATACTATAATCGTTTATTAACAGAAGTTTATGCAGTAATGAATGTCACTGTCATTAATAATTATTTTTTATTGTTATTAAAATTGTGTCTTACATTTAACATGCGTAATAAGTAATAATATAATTTGAGCAGGATTAAAAATATAGATAGAGTTTCCCAATCTCGATATCTAAGAACCAAGAAACGATAAGGTTAAGACAAATCATAAAAATTGTTCTCAGGACCTTTGCCAAGGGCGTCAACAATCTTAAATTACGTTCTTTCAAGATACTATCGAGATTCATTAGTTCAATTTGTGACTGGATTATCCCAAAAGGAAATTGTGTACGAAGAAATAAATCTTGCCTAAGCACAGTTTTTTAATGATTTATTTTCGTCGATGCCTTTTTGAAATATTACCAGTCGTATTTACTACGATGGTCTAAATTTTAAATTTTTACTTTGTTTTTAAAGTGAAATTTATAAAAAAAAGTAATCTAATTTTATTTTTAATATTATGCAATGCAGGAAAATCGATTTTAATTTATTTAAAAGTCAATAAAAGTAAAAGATTTAAAAAATTCCAAAAAAACGCCAATAAATTAAGCTTTTTTTTGTTAAAACATTTATTTGATGATGTATGCTGTCAAAATTAAATTAAGAAAAAGTTCAACTGGCCATCTACAAGCATTACTTTCTATTACTGCTAGAGTTAAAACAAATTATGTAATAAGATGTCAATGTGCGGTTTTCTCAGATATTACTGAACAAATTTTACCCGCTTTCCTATTTCTAATATAAGATTGATTGTATTTGAAAAAAAAATGTTGAAATATGACAAAAACAGCAAATAGTCACAGCTTGAATGCGTTTATTGCAAAATATTTTTGGGGTTAATTTCATTTTTTTTTTTTTTTGAAAAATTGACAAAACATTTTGTATTATTACAACATGTTTCCAATATAATATTGGTTTTAAAAAAGAAACTTCTGACAGGCCCATGGGTTCACGTTTATTACTATTTTACATTAGAAAAAGAAACAAACTCAGAACTTTTTTTTTGACATTCGAATAAGAAAAAATACACTTACATAGTTTTGAAACTAAAATTTACAGAAAACCTGCACATACAAATACTTAAATTTTACCTTAAATCAAACAAAAATGGTTAAAACGGAATGTTCCTGATAAAACTATTAATCGAAAAAAAGAATTTTTAAAAGATATTATTGTTACAAATAAATATCGACTTTTTTTATAAATAGTTTCATTTTTATTACAAATTTATTTTTTCCATACATTCCTGCCTTCCAGAAAAAAGTAACGAATTAGATAATAAATTTAACAATTATAATATGACGAAAGAAAACAAACCATTAGATCTGTAACAAAACAACACAATTGTTAAAGAAAATTTAAAAAATGTCGTTTATAAAACTCCCTGTGAATGTAATACATTTTATAAAGGTGAAACTTCCAGACCATTAGCCAAACACATAAAAAACATCAAACACATAAAAAAAACACAGAATGGAACTTTTTAAAAACTCACGCAAAACCTTTTTTAATGTGTTTTTGCCAAACGAAGATGAAGATATTATAGTATTTTACTTTTTAAACATACAAATAAATAAAGCAATTATTCACTGATTAAAAATCAAAAGTGTTTTAATATCCGAATTAGCTCCGCTTGGTATTTTATTTACTCCGCTTTCATTCGAGATGTAATATGGAAAGTTAGCCCCGGTCGCCTCTGTCGATCGATGTTGTAAATACGTGTAGTTAGCCCCTTGTGACGCGGGAAAGTTTTATATTTGAATTTTAATTGCTTCTAATTTTGTTATTGGCAGAAGCCTTATTTAGGTATAAACATATATTCTCTGCCAATAAAAAAATCATGTACAAGGGGTCTATTCCATACAGAGCAAAAATATATTAACATGCATTTGATAATAATTAAAGAATAAAGTGACACGCTTCTTATATTTTAGCAGTTTGTTCAAAATACTCCAGCTAGTCAAGGTAAAATATTTATGGTCAAAGACTCAGACCATGTATAAACCTTAAATTCAACTATCTAATTTACTCACAAAACGCATGAAAACTGACAGTATAATTATTGTTTCTTTTAAAGGTCTATTATTGTTTATGGACTTCGAAAAAGGATGTAGCCCGACATAATGTAGCATGTCAAAACCCTGTAATTTTAATAATTAAGAGTCAAAATTCCTCAGTAAAAATAACACGCTATTAAAATAAAATACTTGTCCTTTCAGCTGGCTTTTTTTTATATATTACACTGTAAAACTTAAGTGGTTTTAAAAGAAGATTTAAAAAGCAAAAGAGTGTCCGAGAGAAAATCGCAAATATTTATTATTCTGCTATCGTCATAAAAATTATGATGGTCCAATCACCAGCGCCAGCGCTTGGTATCAGAGGACTGCCAAAGCAAATAAAATAGTGGCTTCTTTCACTAAAGGTAAAAAAATATGTTCTAACTATTTAAAATATAATGTGAAAACAAACCTTTTCTGTTATAAAACCCAAACTTTCCATCGCCAGTTACAATCACTCAGCGATCAAAACGTGCACCCTGCGTCCCGAGTACACGTCGAGTTGTCAAGAAAATTCGGACAAGTCCACTCCTTCTCAACAGTAGGGCTGGAGGTCTTTATGGCCCCCCGTTCCTGCTTCACTATGCTTAGTACACAGTATTATATTATCTGAAATACTATTTGTATCCCCTTGCTTTGAACGCGGTGCCAAGCAATTGATAACCAGGATATTTCCGGAATAGTCTCGGAAACATAATCCGTGGGGTCCAATCTCTAATGGACGTCCATTGGTTGGACCGGTTCCAAAAGCAGGGGTCAAAAGTTATCAGATATTAATACTGTGTACTAAGCAAACCTTTTCTGTGTTTTCAAATTCCCTAATATAAAATTAATATGTGATACTTTAAAATAATTATAGTGAAAAAGCTCATTATAAAATAATGCAGTTGTAAAAGCAGTGTAAAAAAGTTATCCTAACCGTAATCTACTTTCATCTTCAATTAAACGTTAATTATAGCTTACACCAAACGGAAAAAAATAATTTTATTGTTTTGATTACTGGAAATATTTGGGAATTTTTACCAGGTTTAATTTTTTTTATGATCCAACAGTCACTCACTTCGATTTAGATTTCAAAACATGTGCTTTGAAACCTACCAAGTGTTTTTGGGTAACGGTCGCTGTGAAAGTGGAAGCGTGACTTTGTGGAGGTGAAAAATACATATTCTGTAAGACAAAAGAGGCCCTGACAGACACCAGTTATACCTATGTAGTCGGTTCGCTTGCGAAAAATATAAAACGTCAGACAGATGTAATATTTGTTGCGCAATTTTTTACTTACAGAATTGTACTGCTCCCCGTAAACCCAAAAGGGGAGGCTACAAATCTGAAAAAATTGCATGAAAAATTTCTAGTAAATTAATTTTTAGACTGTAAAAACGCCTTTGGATATCTAGAGTAATAAACTGCTTTCTATTAGTACTTACTTGACAATATATTAGGATATATCTTAAATTTAGCTTTGCATTTTGTTTCGGATATGATGTGAGGGACCCAACTTTTAATGAATGTTTTACTTTTTGACAGTTCTCGAAGGCTTAAAACGTATTGTGACTGTTTTAAGTAAGCTAAGAAGCAGTTTATTAACAAGGTAAGGAATTATATTGGCTAATTCTTTAGAGCAGACGCTAAAAAATACCTACAAAAGAGCGACGGGTCCCCTATAACTCGTCCTTAGGTAAGAAAAGGAAGCTTTCTTTTAAATGTGGGTTAATCAGGCCAACGGTTCCCTCCTGGAATCGAATCAAGCAAGTCAAAAGTGGTGGAAGACGCCATTTTCTATTTCATTCTTCCAGCTTCTATCTAATTAATGCTGGGGAGCCGCAGGGCTCAGTACTGGCACCAACTTTTTTCTTTTACATTAACGATTTCTTTTTCCAAAAAACCCAACCAACCCTAGTGTTGCTGACGATAGTACCCTCCAAAATATTCAATTTCTTGCCACCCTGTAATTCTGGTTTGGAAAACAAGCGCAAGTTAATGCAGATATCTGTTTCACAAGACCTTAAAGTAATTTTAGGGTTGGGGCCCAAAAAACATTATTTTGTTTTTTAGTCATGTTTTTATTGCTAATAAAAAAGACGGTCCCTACTTTTCCTTTACGATAATACGAGCTAAAAAACTAATTTTGTCTGTGCACAGAGAAAATCAAACCAGAGAAGGAAATATAAAATACTAAGTCAGTTTTTGCATAGTTTAAAAACGTTTTCGTTTCCTTCTTTTTACGACTTAAGGACGAACACACTATTAAAGTGTCGGTTAACCTGGTAACACGAAAGTCAAAAAACGACACATCAGATATCCGGACACATCTTATGTTTGATAAAACGGGATGCTGACATTTCGATGGTTTTTTTGGCATTGAAGAAAAAAGGTGTTTAGTATCAGTCCAGCTTTTTTAAACTATTTTCTAATGGTAGACCCCCCCAAGAAATGGATTGGTTGGATAAAAAAAAGGAAAGATAGCCATTACTGCGGCTTGTTCGCGTTACAAAAACCCAATCGAGAGGGGATTGGGTTCATCCCCAAAAACCAACGTAGGCGCAGTTTGGAATTTATGTTCTGTGGCCCAAAATTCCTTGACGATGAAAGGTGTAAAACGTACATAAGGATGACTTTTTTTTCTTCTTCAATTAATTTTTCTTCCATAATTGCAAGTAAGCGGCGAACTAAATACGAGTGATGCAATAACACTCTGAGAAAATCTGGCCACCCGGATATTGAAAACACACGTTATGACGTGTTTAAACGTGTTGTCGGTTTTAAAAACACATCTAACAATATGTACTGCTCTATTTAAAATAACGTGATAGATATTTCTATAACACGTGTTAACACGTGTTAACACGGCACTTTAAAAAATGTGTCCGTACCTTTGGTTGCCTAGAAGCGCTAAATAACCATATAAATACTCTTGTCTATGATAACCAGTGCATTGCATGGATTAATGCAAGAATTTTCAAGGTTTGTTGGGAATTTCTGTTCGCTCCAAAAAGCTTGCATTTTTTTGGAATTTGTCCCAATTTCATCAAAATTTGCTACATAAAAAAACTTTCCTTTGTTAACAAAAAGTAACCAGACACCCACGATACTGCCCCAAGATAAAAAAAAAGAAGTTTACCGAATTACAAACAAGTTATAGTTGGATCAATATAAAAATGAAAATTCAGTTTTCTCTGAACAGAAAAAAAAATAACTAAACTTTTCCATCGCTACAGGTGTTATATCACCACGTAAGTCATCCAAAGCCTTTGCCGCATTGAGACACCGCTTCTAAAAAACCATAACTAATAAGATTAACGAAGTTAGGCAAGACAATCACTCATTCAACTACCAACCATGCAAGCCGGGCGTGGTTAATAGACAAATGCAGTGTTTCTTAATCTTTTGTAAAGCGAGGAACCTTAAGCACTTTTGACTTATTTTTAAGGAAACCCTTTAGCAGCAGAGTCCTGTGCCCTTTTTTTTTGAGCAGGCTAATACAGAAAAAAAGTTTATTTAGGCAAAAAAGTAAACTAAGTAGTTATAAAGGGTTTTCCAATAAAAACGATATGATTTTAAAATTAAATAAAATAGAAATGATTTCAGATATAACCACGCTTTTTTTTTACCCCGAAGTACAATCGATAACATTTATTTTTTTAATAGCCTGTCGTTTAAATGTCCACCTCGACTTCGTGTACACGAGTGAATTCGACGAACCCAATTTTCAAAGACTTTGTCAAAAAGGGGGGAAAACCTCACGAACGCAGCGTTCAATGTTCAATCTTAAAGCATCAAGGGTTTGTGACCTGTTTACATAAACCCTAGATTTTAAATAACCCCAAAAAAAGTAATCTAAAGGTCAAACCACAGCTTCTTGGTGGCCAGGAAACAGGTTGCATTCTTGAAATTTCCTTCAAAACTTTTTTGCAGTATGGCGACAGTTTCATGAGCAGTATGACATGTAGCGCTGTCTTGCTGGAACCAATCAAGCGCATCCAAATTTGGCCATTAAAAATTTGTCAACATCTGTCGATATCGTTCACCATTTACTGTAACGGAATCTCCAACCTCATTTTGGAAAAAAATGGGCCAACGATACCACCATGCCATAAACCACAGTTATACAGTTACCTGTTGTGGATTGTATTCACACCAGAAACAGCAATTTTGCCTATTTACGTATCCACTTAACCAAAATTGAGCTTCATCTGAAAAAATCATTTTTTCGGCAAAATTGTGATCCCGTTCAAGTCGTTCTAAACTCCAAGCAGCAAATTCGCGGCGCAGACAAACAATCGATCTTATAAGGGTGTAAATTTAAATCTTTTTGCAAAATTCGCCAAGTTGTTGTTTTTTAAGTCCTAACTCTTGAGCACGACGAGAAATTGATAAATTTGGATCTTCTGCAACACTATCTCTTACAGCAAGGGTCTCCAAACTACGGCCCGAGGGCCACATCCGGCCCGCGGACAGATTTTGTCCGGCCCGCAGAGAGCTAAAACATACTTGAAAACTCCTTTTAGAGAACAAATAATTTTTATAGCAAATTAAATTTAGTTTACTGAAGTATTCTAATTTTATGTTGAATAATTATTAATATGACATCTACATTGATATGGTCATGGGATAACTCCGTAACTCATAACATTCTTGTAGGCTTATTGTTATTGTTTTTGTGATAAGTTGGATAAAGAAACACAGAATTGTAATGAGTAAAGACATGTATAATATGCAGAAAATTTAACCTCAGTATATTATAATAACTAACAAATTATTGAAATGAATCAACTAACATTTTATACATTTTAAATAATCAATAACTTATAACAAACATAATGACATATGAAATACTAATGAGATTTATGTAATTAGATTTTCCACTGACAATAGTTTGTAGTTGTGGACTAATTTTACTTGTACCAATTATTAAAAGAGATTTAAGATGCTCATCAGTTAATTTCGATCTGTAAACATTTTTTGTGTACTTCATTTTGGAGAAGGTTTTCTCACACAAATAAGTAGTACCAAAAACAGAAAACAGACCACGAGCAAATTTATGCAAATTATCAAATTGTGTCAGTGGAAGACTCTTATAAAATTCAACAAAGATGAGTTTTGATATTTGTTCTTAATTATATCACTGCATTGTAGATCAATCATTTCCATTTGAAGTTCCGGGGCTAGGGTTTCAATGTCAATATCAAAAGGATTCTGAAAAATCTTAATTTGATTCGCAATGGCATCAAAGTCCGAGAAACGAGTATCAAAATTTATCTTCAAAGCACTCAAAGTTTCGGTGCAAAATCGATAGGAAACTCAGTCTCAGTAGTGTGGCTGAATATTTCACATGCTTTTAAAATGTGAAAAACATTTACTTCGTAGTTGTGATTGAAACAGTCTCAATTTCTTCCGGAATGATTTGATATTAGTGTATAAATCAGGAAGATGCTGGTTTTCTCCTTGCAATCCCAAATTCAGTTCGTTCACATGTTTTGTCAAATCAACATAGAATGCTAACTTCCACAACCATGCGTTGTTTTGTAATTCAGTGAGAGAGCGATGCTTTTCATTCAAAAAATTTCGATCACTGCTCGAAGTTCAAAAGCGCTGAAGGACTTTCCCACAACTAAGCCAGCGTACGGCAGTATGATAAGGTAAGTCAGTTTCTCTCCAACCTCTTCAATAAATTGTCGATTGTCGGTGATTCAGCCCAAAAGATCTGATAAAATTAACAGTTGATATGACTGGTTCAGAACGTCAGACATATCCAAACATTTTCCGCACAAAGACTGTTGATGAATGATACAATGTAAGACTAATGGTTTTGAACCACCGTCATTTTCTACAGCCTTTGACACAAGAGCGACCACTCCTTTATCTTTCCCACTCATGTTTTTGCCTCCATCAGTTGTAATACATTTCAAGTTTTTCCATCGAAGGTTCTTTTGATTAATGGCCATTTCAACTCCTTTAAAAATATCTGTACCAGTAGTTGTGCCATGAATACTATACATATCAAGAAGTTCTTCGTGCACTTCATACTTTTATCTACTCCTCGAATATAAATCAACACCTGAGCAGTATCTGACACATCCGTTGACTCATCCAAGGCCAAAGAAAACCACTCAAAATGTCCATTTTGTCGAACAGTTGAAGGATATATTTTCAGCGATGTTTTCACCTCGAGCCATAGTGTTTGTTGACATACTGACAGTTTTTAATAAATTTCCTTTTTCAGGCACATTTCTTGGGTTTCTGAAATTTATCATTCTTGATCATTTCTCCATCGGTAATGGTTTTCCACGTTTGCAATTTCAAGAGCCACACGAAAGCTGGCACGAGTTGCAGCCTCTTGTTCAGTTTTGAGTTTTGTAAATGAAGATTTCTGCGATTTCAATCCGCGTGCATAGCTTCAATTTTTCTGTCCGCAAACTTCCTGTATATTTTGAGTAATTTTGAAAATGTTTTGTTTCATAATGACGTTTAAATGTTATATTCTTTGATAACGGCTATGCTTTCATTCAAATCAAACATAGCGCCTTGTTACTGGACTAAATTTCAAATACTGAATGTTCCACTGATCTTTGAATTTTCTGCATTCACTTCAATTTTCGCTTCTTTTCCATCCTACTAATTCACACCCCAAAAGCAACAATTCAAATCAAAATACTGTTATAAAGATGTCCTAAACAAACACGCACAAACACGTTTTAAGGAGGTATGCAATATTTTATTTAACAACAGTGTCATAGGAACTAACTTGTGGTTGCGCCACTAGCCTTCTTATAATTCCAATTACTGCCATCTAGAAGTGAGTGGAAGACACCAGAACTTTCTCAACCAACGAGATTATTCTGTACGTGCTATCAGCGCCATCTGTTAGCGATAGAAGGTACTACCTATTTCCGCTTATGTCCACCAGATGTCGTGTCACGTTACTCCTCATGGCTCGACTAATCTAGAAATTACAGATAATGACAGGAAAATTAATAATATGCAGTGTTGCCGTTTTGCGGACTTTACTCCGATTTGCAGCTTTTTTAAACGTTGTGTACTTTTTCGGATTTTTTTTTCATCAGTGGACTATTTCACTTCTTACCACCGGCAACAATGATAATATGGTTTTGGCCCTCGAAACTTACTGAGTAAGTAAGGCTGGAAAGTTTGGAGCCCCCTGTCTTACAGCATCAACATTCTCAACAGTTCTGGAATTTCAGCATCTTACTGGAGTTTTACATCGTGAAGAGCAAAATTACTTTCAAATTTCTCAACGATGCGACGAATGGCAAGCACAGAAGGGCGATTATTTAGACCAAAGTTTTCGCAAAGTGCGCGAAAAGTGTTTACATAAGAACGACTATTTTCGTAAAATTTTTGGACAATAACCAGACGTTCTTGGAGCTAGTATTTAGCCATAATAAATTGTTAGAGTTTACTGAACATAAATGATAACTAGTGACAGGTATAACTTTATTACCAAGGTTACTACATCATTACAAAATCATATCATTCTTATGGAAAACCCTTTAATTATAAATGGGCGGTAATTTAATTATTAATATATGAGATATTTAATTTTGCGTCAAAATATCCACATTATCATGTTACTTTAATATCTTCCAAATATAAAGTAATTAAGTAATTAAAAACAACTGTAAAAATAAAATATATGAAAAACTCAAAAAAACACAAACATATAAAACGTTGTTTTTTCTTAAAAGGCATATTTATTATAAGGTGATATTACTACATTGTTTTTTTTTTCTTTTATTTCCCTAAAAATTCGAATCATACCGCGAGCTCTATTAGAGAGGTAGAAATTAGGTTTTTACCCTCAGAACGACTTTTACGCGCCTCTCACAGTCGATGTTCTCGAAAGTCCTTTAGAACCCTCAAAACACGTGTTTACTTTTTGAAGGCGAAATTTTGGAAGTTGTTAAAAAAATAACACAATATTGTTACATACAAATAATACAACAAAAATTAAGAAAGAGATTTAAAGACAACTTTTATCCTTAACAGTATCTTTTTTGTATAAGTTTTATTTATAGACAATAATATCAGCCTTAAGAAGATTTAAATAAATAATTTTACAAAGAAACACACAATAACGTTACTATTGCTTTAACCTTAATTAAAAGTTAATATTGACAGGAAGAACCACATGTGCAACATCATTATTAAAATTAAAGTAATTTTTTATTACTCCAACCAAACCGTGACAAAATCATATATGTATATACTGACATACCTACATTCGTTGGTATAGTACACAAATGCAGAGTGCAGTTAGTTAATGGCAGTTAGAAATAGGAAGGAACTTCTAACTGTTGCCATCGTACACAATAGATTTATGTTCCGTTGACATTTACTTGCTGGCATTAAACAAATGCAATGATTTAATTGAGGACGGTAATTACGAGTGGAATTGGTCGTTGGCACCGAATGTTTGGACTAAAGTTTAATTCTGCAGAGGTTATTTCTTTTTTTTTTGCTAATAAAAAAGCAGGTGTGTGAGATGAGATGAGAACGGGTATACTTGTAAAACAGCTTTATTACTTTTATACTCTGCAGTTTTATTGCATACTACACTTACGTATAATAAAACAGATTGCTTTTGGTCTTAAAGTTATGACAAAATACTATGATAAAAGTGATACCAACAGTTTTTGCCATTAATCATTTATAATTGAAGCTAAAAGGTAATAAATTTATTTATTACCTGTATATTTTTTTATCCTGCATATTCTAAGTGTATGCGGTAACAATAATACACATATACAGTGTGTCTACTTAAGTTGGAACCATATGAAAAACTTTTTTATTATTAAGTTTAACGAAAAAAGTTATTCCTGATATCAATTCAATCAAATTCCTGATATCAATTTTTTTAAGCCGTATACGAGGTTTGTCAAAAAATATGAAATTTACTCAAGAGTAAAGTACTTTAATTTTTTACAATACAGAAGAATGTTATAAAGTAAAGTTATTTTGAATTAAAAGTTATATTTAAATATGCAATTATAGCTATTTAGCATGAAAATTTAGGATTGGTGATTATTTACAAATAATTCCGTATTAATTGTTCTGGCTTGATAGGAGTAAACATAATCTAGGATGCACTGACATGAAATATTTGACATTGTGTGTCAAAGTAAGTTCGTATTTGTAAAATCACAGTAAAAGTGGCAAAACTAAATCGTGAAAAAAAAATGAAAAATTATTAGTAAATAATCACCAATCCTAAATTTGCATGCTAAATAGCTGTAATTGCATATTTAAATATAACTTTTAATTCAAAATTACTTTACTTTATAAAATTCTTCTGTATTGTAAAAAATTAAGGTACTTTACTCTTGAGTAAAATTCTTTTTTTTGACAAACCTTGTATAAGGCTTAAAAAAATTAATATCAAATGGTTGCATTTTAAGTTTTGGACTATGCAGAACTTTTTATAGACAATATAATTTTTTTGTAAAATTAATAATAAAAAAGTTTTCCATATGGTTTCAACTTAAGTAGACACACTGCATAAACAATCGCCGAAAATAATAATATATATATATATAACATATATATATATATATATATATATATATATATATATATATATATATATATATATATATATATATATATATATATATATATATATATATATTATTGTGTGTGTGTGTGTGTGTGTGTGCATCTGTAAAAACGTCTTTGTTTTACCGGACTGTGCAGGTCGCGGGACCGTCCTGCGCAGTCTTTTCTCTAAGGATTTCAGGAATGTGTGTGAGTACCTTAAGAAAACTAAAAAACCGGTTTGTATTCTGTTGGGAATTTTGGAATTTTTAGACTTCTCCGTCATTATTATTATCAAAGATAATACTACTACGAATAGATGGTTCATTTAAATGGGGCGTTTTGAATCAGTTCGAAGATATCAATGCTTCCGTAAAAGCGAATAAAATTAAGTCGGTAACCCCTGCCCCAGCGAATCGAGGTAAGAAACCATGTGCGACATTGTCAATGGCTGTCGCTTGTACCTTATTCGGAACACGAAGTAGCGAAAGCGGGCGGCTAAACGAATTGTGTATTTTTTAGTCGCGTTTCATCACGCCAATAGTAAGGCCTGCCGGCAACACTGTTTAACTTTCGTTCAAGGATAGCGCGAAAATTTCTCGATGGACATCGGCTCGCGTTAACCAAAGTCCATTAGGGGTATCAAAAATATAGCATTGAATGGTTCATCTTATCCGTAGTAGTATTATCTTTTTTATTATATAAAATTATTATTTCTGAAATATCTGAACAACAAAATTTTACAAAAACAGCTTTTTCTCCGTTACTTGCACATTATTTATCAATCCTTTAAAAAGTTCCAAGTGCAGTTATACTTAGTTCGGGTCTGTTGTCGTTTAGCGTCCATCGATTTGACAAAAATAAAAAGTAACATTTTGTTCAGTAAATTTCGGGAAGAGAAAATACTAAAAAAGGCATTTTTGCAGAGAAAAATGAAATTAAAATTCGAAAAAACCTTATGTATTTAGGTTAAGTAAAAGGTCAGATTTTGCAACGTTGTCGGATACAAAAAAAGATTTAAATTAAGCTTTAAAGCATTATGAATTGAATAATAAAACATTAATTACAAAAAATAATAAATTATTAAATAAGGTAATTATCTGCAAGTAGGGTCCACCCTATTTTTTGCCATAAAAATCCAAAAATTAAGAGATAGGACTTTTTTTTATTCTGTTCGGTGACGCATTTATGATAAAGAAAATTTACAATTTAACGAAGAAAATCTAAACAGAACTCACCAGAAATTAACCCGAACTAGGTAATTGTTTGTTCTTGTTAGTTTTTTCTATAAAAAAACTTTATCTCTGTCAAATGGAAAAAAAACTACCTTCAATAATAACAAATTATTAAGGCGTGTTTACACCAAAGTTGTCAACTAAAAGTTGCTCTTCTTAAATTAGAGCAACAAGTGAAAGATTTTGTGAAAACTAAAAGTTGCTCTTGTCAAATTTAGATAAACAAGTGGAAAACTTGTTGCCAAAGAATTGGCGCGAAAGGTTTAGGCAGTAGTTCTCCAGTTTTCCACTAGTTTTCTACAAGTTGCTTGCGCGAAGTGCGCAGCCACAAATCTACTACTTCCGCGAGAAACCAAAATTTAGTAAAAGATTTGTCTCTCAACAAGTGAAAAACAGAAATATATGCTATATTTTGTAGAAAAAGCAACAAATTACCGCAACTTGTGGAAAACTTAGTGAAAGACTGGTGTTAACGCGGCGTTAGAAAACCATCTGGCAACATTGCTTATTCAAGCAGAAAAACGGCAAAGAACGGCATCGTATCATCTCTTTCACATGAATATCTAACTCACTTATTTTCATATTAAGTCGGCCATAACTTTAGTATATTTTATATAAAAAATATAGGAATATTATTTTGTAATAATGTGAGTAAAAAATAAGTAAAAGAAATAAAATATTGCTGTTTAAAAAAGACATTAAAGTTCAGCGTAACCACTAAGTTCATAATATATGACAGGTCATACAATATGAAAATACCTGAAATAGCTTAAACTTTCGTCAAAGAAACTTTTATGGGTGAAACATAAGTAACCCTATAAAAGACATAACATAAGGTTTTAGGGATGTCACTCTTTCTAGATTAGAATAGACAAATGTAAATTTAGCTTTGTAAGGCCTTTTTTCATACCTGTTATCAATAACTGACTAAAGATAACGAATAAATAAAATAAATTCCTACTACGCAAGGTAATATTTGTTTAATAGGTTGGGCTAAAGTCGCGCCTTTAAATCGATAGGTTGTACCACCGGTACCGGCAAGGTACTGAACTGCTGTCGTGAAATTGGCTTTAAAAAATCAAGGTCGCATTTTTGTTCCTATTTTGGGCCTCGGCTCGATTTGAATAATGTCTGGTCTATGTCTGCCGCATCGAATACAAAGTGCTTGGGTTGAAGGCTTTCGATCTGTGTTAAGTGTCTGTATATACAAATTAAACGAAAACTAACTAGAATAATGAAAGTTATGTTTATGTAGATGTGAATATTTAGTGTTAAAAAGACCTGATTTGCTTGAGCTATTTAAACTTTTATGAAAATATTTAAAATTAGCAGATTAACAGGAAATACGAAAAATTTAAAATACTGATGCTTCCGACACGAGAAAGTCGCGGCTCGTCTCGCAAAGAGCCTGATTTTTCTCTCGTTTAAAGACGAGACAAG
>JAHBCN010006808.1:0-46910 GCA_019359885.1 Listronotus oregonensis
TATTTATTAAAAGGGGATACTCCGTATGTTGCAATAAATCGTAGTTGCCATGAACAGCAGCTAGACAGGGTGCCGTAGAAAAAATTGTCTTCGTGCCTCTAAATGTTTAATAGATAACAAAATTGGTTTGTATTTAGTAACATAACTTTTATTATTTGAAAACAATTTAAGGTTAAATGTGGTATTAACAACAGAAATATTGATTTTTCTAAAAAGTAGGGCTAATTTTTTATCATGTACAGACAAGTAGAGTGATCTTAGGATGATCAGGGCATTCTAGATAAAAAATTAAAATTTAATTTAAAAGTAAAATTTAAACAAAACTTGATACCACAAATTATAGTTTAAAAACCAAAAAAAAAACGCTTTTATAGCAAACCGAATTAAAAAGTAGAAAATAATTTTTAAGTATAAAGAGTTTGTGTTACAGTGATAGAAAGTCAATAATTAATTATGACTAATTAATTTGGAAAAGATTTAAATAAAAATTAATTTATTAACAAAATAATTTAATTATAGTAAAAAAGCGTGGGGTGCTTGATATTAAATGTTACAATTATTTTTTTGTAGCTATTTACAAATTTAGAGGTGTTATGAAATATAGTAAATTGCACCCCACGCTTTTTTACTTTAATTAAATTATTTTTTATTAACCTTATTTTTATTTCGGTCTTATTCCAAATTATTTAGTCATAATTCATTATTGGACTTTCTATCACTGCAACACAAACTATTTATACTTAAAAAATATTTTTCACTTTTTAGTTCGGTTTTATATAAAAGCGTGTTTGTTTGGTTTTTTAAGACTATAATTTATTTTCTTATTTTTTAGTCTCGAAACAACATAAAAAGTAATCTTCATTAAGAGCATTGATTTTTAGTGTATGTTTAAATTTATTTTTTTAATTAGGTTTTGTTTCGATTTTAGGATTTTCAATGGAACTTCTTACAATTTTGTTAAAGTTTTTTTTTATTAAAAATTAGTTTGGAATATATTTTTTTTAATATTCCTATTACTGCTAAGATTGAAATATTGATTCAAACAATGTTTTTCTACTTGCGTGAGCAAATTATTTACTTTGCGCACGCAAATGAGTGCGCAAAGTTTAACTTTGCGCACGGAAACTCTTTGCGCACGCATTTTCGTTCTGCATATTTGCCGTATTTATGGTCGATTTTTTAATGTATTAATAACTTTTGGATGAAATAATATTTTAAAAAAAGGGTTTTACATATTCTTTTATTGTGCTTTATTGAATTTTAGATACATTTGTCGCTTAGTAAATATCCCATATCAATTTTCTTTATTATCATTTTAATATTTTTCCATGCACCATGTATTTCATAGACACCATGCTAAACAATAAAAAATCAAATAATTTTTCTTGTTGCTGCAGCAACCAAGCACAAACATTTTCTAATGTCACGGAAGCATCAGAAAATTTGGTAAAAGTTTAAAATAACTTTCTAAGAATGGAGGAAGAATTGCCAGACGATGTTTTAAAAGCCGCAAGTTTGGCCAACTTAGAGCTCCTGCCGGCAAAATCAAAAGAAAAGTACGAGAAACAGTATAATTCATTTGAAACATGGTGTGAAGAAAAAGGCGTTAGAACTTTGAAAGAGGAGGTACTTTTAGCCTATTTTCTCAAATTAAGCAAGGAATTTAGTCCAAATACTTTATGGTCGAAATACTCCATGCTAAAAAGTGTTTTAAAGATCAAGAAAAATGTAGATATCGGCAAGTTTTATAAGTAAGCCAAAAAAGTCAGGGATTTTTTTAAAAGAAGAAATATCTACATTTATTAATGAAGCACCTAATGAAATATATCTTTTGATAAAAATTGCGACCATTTTCGGACTTGCTGGCGCCTGCAGACGAGAAGAACTCGCAAAAATGAAAACATCCGACATCGAGGACAAAGGCAACCTAATTGTTGTAAAGATTCCAGACGCAAAAAATTATACCTCACGTACTTTCGTCCTGTCTAAAGAGATCAACGACGAAAAGTATTTGTTCTTATATCGGAAGTATAAAGCATTACGGCTATTTCGTATATTTCAAAAGGGGAATTTTCACACAACAATGCGTTGGGATCAATACATTTGGGAAAATGCCTTCTGAGATAGCAGCATTTTTAAAGTTGCCGAATCCAGAGCTATATACCGGCCACAGCTTCCGGCGATCTTCTACAACGTTACTTGCAAATTTCGGAAAAGGACTCATATATATAAAGCGGTTAGGCGGTTGGAAATCGACAACGGTAGCCGAGGGATACATTGAAGAATCAACAGGCTACAAAAAGGGGTTAAGTAAAAAAATTTTAAACTGCAACAAGCCAAAAACTCTCAAGAAGCCAGATGAAATGTGCTGTTCCACAGACGCTGTTCAATCAGCTGAAACACAAGATTTCGTCTTAACATCGAGCAGCGAACCATCATCGACGTTCCTAAGAAATCATTTGAAATCGGCCATAAACCTTCAACATGCAACTAATTGTACTTTAAACATTAATATTGTTTATGTTTTACCTATCTATTATTGATCTATAATACCTTAGAAACGGAATATGTTATGATAGCAATAATACCTGCTATCACACCTAGGGCATTATAAGCGGGCATTATGATAATGCCCGCTTATAATGCCCTAAAGCGCTAATATGGAAATTTTATTGCTTATCCAATTTTATTTCTCTCACAATAAAGATCAAGTTTATACAAAAAATAATTTTTCCTTTAAACAATACTAAAAATTAAACTTTATTTCCAAAATAAAAATTACAATTTTGAAATGTCCCGGAAAATGTAGCTGATCCCACTATAGAATGGTCGGTGTTTTTTGTGATGGTAGCAGCGGTGGTAGCACTAACGCTATTTTGTATAGAAGAACAGTCCATTAAAGAATTTTCAATAGTCGATACGGAATTAACCTCGGAATTAACTGAATTGGCAATCATTTTGGCTACTTTGTTTTTGGATAAAATACTTCCTTCTATATATCCTTCAGCTACTGAAGAGCTTTTCCATTTCCCATGTTGTTTTAGCGTTTCAAACGAAGCACCTGCCTCAACAAGTAAAGTTGACGATGTGCGACGCAAACAGTGGCCGGTGTAAGCTTCTGCATTATCCAGTTTTAAAAATTTTGCGATCAATGTTGGGACGCTTCCTATGGTATTTTTTCCAATGGGTTGTACTGTACATCGACCCTTTCTATAGGTAAGAAAGAATCTTCGCTCCTTTATTCCAGCTGGTCTTAATGTTGTGTACTTTTTTATTAAATTTAAAGCGCCTAAATCGTCTTCAATGATAGTAAAACTTTTTGAAGTTGAAGTTTTAGTTTCTGGTACCTTTATAACCAAGACTGTTCCTCTATCTTCAATGTCATCAATGGTCATTTTGACCAACTCATCTCGTCTTAAACCTCCAAAAACACCCATTACCAATATGACTTTGTGTACCAAGTAGATATCATCAGGAGTCTTCTTAATAAATTTTAATATTTGTTCTCCTTCCAAAACTTTAGACTTCTTCGGGACGTATCCTTTCGACTTAACTTTTAAAAAGATATGAGACGATGGTATTGCGAAATGTCTATATTTTCATAGACCATCAACGTAGACCTTAGGGTGGAATACTTGGTCCAGAGAGAGTTCGGACTGTATTTTTCCGACTAAAAATAATAAAATTTGTTAAACATATGTATTAAAATAAAATCAATAACTTACCAGTTCCTGGAAATATGCCATTAAAACGTTTTCGGTTATTTGAAGAATTGCGTTCGCATCTTTCCAAATACCAAATATGCCATACTCCCGATCATACTGTTGCCTTGATTTAACTGGCAAAAGATTTTCGGTCGCTTTTATGGCCTTTTCTCTTATATTTTGTGGAATTTCTTCCATTTTGAGCAAATCGTTAAATAAAAAATGCCAACTGACTAACTGACAGAAACATCAAAGTCAAACTTAACACCAGTCATTATCTACTTACGTATACAGGTACAGGTGCAACTTATTTTTTATATTGCGAATAAATAATGTAATTAGTCATTGAAAAACTCTTTTTTGGGTAAAACATATAGCATTGTATGCACCACGGGATTTACTGGACTATAATGCCCATCAGGTCGAAATCTAGCTAGCTATTTCGACCTTCAGGGCATTATAGTCCCAGTAACGCCCTTGATACATAAATAGCTATAATAATAATTAATAATAGTTTTTTTTGTATAATCAGTTAAAATAAAAATTTAATAATTTACTTTGGATTTTTAATTTTTACTGAAATATTCGTATATTTCTAATAATCATATTCTTTAAGAAAACGCTCGTAGAAAAAAATATTCGCAAGTAGAAAAAGTATTGTTCCTAATACTTGCGCAAAATGACTTTTCTGCACTTAAAGCTTATCCGAACTCGACTTCGCGTCGTTTGTCTAACTGCTTTGGCGTGCAAAAAAGTATTACTTTGCGCACTTATTAGGAAAATAACTATTTTAAAATGCATGAAAAAAAAAGGTGTAGAGACATCAATGGTACCATATTTGTATCATTTATTTGCTATGTATAAATTTCAGTGGTAGGTTCTGTAAATGGTACAACCAGCAATCTAATATAGATATTTTTATTTATTTTGATGAACCTAGTCAGGATATTAAAACAAAGGTATGAAATAATTGTATTGTCATCGGCTCTTAACCCCTGTACAAATTTTAATGTTAATCAGAAGTCTTGAAATAGGTGAAAATTACGTTGAAAGATTCCGGTACAAACATACATACATACATACTAGCAAGTTAATAAAAGCGAGGTTAAAATGGTGCATTCGGACGTTAACAATTTACAGAATCCTAAAAACAATAAATATACAGGGTGTCCTATTTAAAGATCAAAATTTCCAGTTATTTTCGGTGACACCGGTTGTCAAGAAAACTTATTTTATATGCAAAAAAAGTGTTATTATCGATAAAGAAATAAAATAAGAGCAACCGGAAAGTAATTGCGTAGGTAGCCGCAGAGCTATTGGTAATTGAATTAATATAATTAGAAAATTATATTTAATTACTTTCGGAAAAGGTAATTGTATTTGGATTATCAATTAAAAGAATACTGTTATCGTAATTGGTAATTGATTTTCACGAATCCCAAGTAATTCAATTACTTAGAAAGAAATTAAATTACTTATGAAGTAATTGAATTACTTAGAAATTAATTCAATTACCTAATAAATAATTGAATTGCAACGGAAAATTCAATTACCTTTCTTTATGGAAAACTGCCGGAATTTTGGCCAGCCAGAAAGAGCATCTTAAAACACGTCGGGCCGTTTTGAATCCGGCGAACGCCGCCTCCGCTCCGATTAAGTATGCCTATTTTTTTTGTTTGTTTTTATTGGTCAAACAAAGATATGTGTTTTTTTATTATTACAGGTACTGGTTGCTGGTGTGGTAGTTATTCAAATATTTCTAGAGTAATTTAGTTTCCAAATATAATTGAGAGAATGAAGAGTAATTGAATATATAATGAGAATTTAATGACATAACGGTAGTTCAAATATATCACGATAATTCAATTACCAAAATAGAATTAAAATAAATGTGGTAATTTAAATAGAGTAATTGCTAAAATATTCAATAACTTTTAGTTTTAATTGATAATTGAATTACTTTTAACAAACATGCTAGTAATTGGTAATCGTAATTTACCACTACTTAGAAAAATAATTGGTAATTGTAATTGAATTTAAAAGTAATTGCTACAGCTCTGGGTACCTGGTATAACATATTTATACATGTCTACAAAAAAAAGAATATTTGAAACTTAAAATACTGCACGACACATAACACTTTAATTATAATATTCTCGAAGATTTATTTGTCTTTTATCCAGGAGCAAAGTGGCCATTTGTTGCTTACAGTAAGTCCATCAGCAGGATATTGGCAAATAAACGATCTTAATTAGGACACTAATGGTTTAATTATTATTACACTGTGTCAGTTAATGACTTGCGTAGGCAGTTATTAACGCCAAGTCTTGACAGTTTGTTTGTGTAATAATATGCTTGAAATGAGAAAAAAAAATTATGTTACTTAATAGGGCTATTTGTTATTCAGAAATGGTGTACACTATTTTAGGGCTAGGTGTGTGTAAAATAGTGTAAAATATTTCTGAATAACAAACAGACCCAGTATACTAAGTGACAAAGAGAATTAAAAATATTATTTCAATAAAATTCATTCATTAAAAGCATATTTGCTTTTATTTAAGTAAAAAGTTATTAAATTTTTAGCTTTATATAAAAATAGTTTATTTCAAAGCGCCTCATTTGGTAATTTTTTACTTGTCGGGCCCAGGGCCGATTTTACTGAAATTTTGTATACGGGCCGTTTTTTGGGGCGCCGATCACAAATCTAAAGTTATAACGCACCATTCGGACCTGACCCCAAAACTGCACAAAATTTCCCAATATTCCTCTGTCTTAAAATTAGTTACACCAAAAGTGGAAGATTGTATGGTAAAACAATTATTATTTTTAAGGATACATTTATTTTTACGTTTTTTTTATCTCTAGACAGTCCTCGAAGGCTGAGGCCTAAGTACTAACGTACCGTGGGTGTCTTAAGTATGGTAAGATGGAGTTTGTTTACAGGGGACTTAAATATTTGGAGACTGGGAGGAAAAGAAAAAACTTCTACGGGTAGCAGGTTTCATAGTCTGGACATTCTAGGGATGGAGGAACGAAGAAAGCGGAAAGTTTGGGGCCTCTTTAGTTGAACTGTAAAATGATGCATAAAAGTTGCCCTACGTGTTGCTCTGTTGGAAGTGCTAGAGGAGAAATTATACTGGCCAACTCCTCTAAGCAGAAGCCGTGAATATACCGATAGAAGAGCGACAGATCCCCTACAGCTCGACGGTGGGCAAGAGAAGGAAGCCTTTCCGTAAGCGTGGGATCAATCATAAGACGAATAGCTCTTTTTTGAATGCCAAGTGTTGTAGGAGACGCCGTTCCCCAGACATGAGAACAATATTCTGAAGAGGGTCTTATAATGGGATACATACAGAGTATTTGGAAGAAGAAAAATACTTTTTGGCTCGAAAGAGAAATCTAAGCTTTGTTCAAACTGCTGAGACTATGGATGTAACGTGTTTGTGCCAGTTCTCAAAAGTAACGCCCACCAGATTAAACGACTCTTTGTGCTGCAGAACTTGGCCGCTCATATGTAACGGATGAGCATTGGCTTTTTCGCGACAGCACAAAATGACTGTGTTTTGGAGGCATTAAACTGAACAAGATTTTTGGTGCCCCAATCCAAGATAAGTTTGACGTCTTGTAAGAGAGACATCCCTATTGATCTACGCTTGGTTTCCAAATCAGGCTTATTGACTGACTTGAGAAATAAAATGTTAAAGTGTACTATCGTTAGCAAAACTATGAATGGAATTGATTGTGGAAGAGAGAAGATGTGTAGAAGAAACAAAGTGGGTGCCAGTACTGAGCCCTGGGGCAACCCAGCATTGATTTGGTAGAAGAGAGAAGAATGATATACGTCGATTAAAAAGGAAACTGGAGAGTCAAGAGCAAAGCTCAAGTGGACCGTAAGCAGAAAGTTTGTTAAGAAGCCTATCATACCAAACCTGATCAAAAGCTTTGAATATGTCTAAAGCAACGATCTAGGATTTACCAAGAAACTCAAGGGACTTGTTCCAGTTGTGTGAGACAAAGAAAAGAAGATCAGCTGTGGATCTTGACGGAATCCATACTGTTTTCCAAATACTTCAAGATATGGGAGTTAATGAATTTTCCATAACTTTGCAAAAAACAGTAGGAAGAGATATAGGTCTATAGTTAGAAGGGAGAGTTTTCCATCTTTTTTTGGGGACAGATTACACACGTGCAGCTTTCCAGCTCTCCGAAAAAATGCCCGTGTCGTAAGAGATTCGAAAGAGGCAAGTTAGGATGGTTGCAAGCTCGGGAGCACATTTTTAAGACGATTGCTGGTATGCCATCCAGCCCAGACGATTTTTTAGTATAAAGGGAAGAAAAAATACGCTTAAATACGTCGTTATTTTTAACAAAAAACACCACCAAAAAAACATTTTAAGCTTTAAAAAATCAACAAAATTATCTAGGGATTTTTAAGGAGTGGTACAACTTGGGAAACAATTAAAAAGCGCCTACTTTTTAAATTTGTATTATCTAAAAATGGAGTTTACATTAACAGCATCTGTCAACTATTTTAAGGGCCAGATATGAACTTTAAATCGTTATTACGTCGAAACTATTTTTTTCTGAGAAGAGATATTTGGAAGATGGTTTTTTGATAGGCAAAGGAAGAGATTTGACGTGTTTTTATATCAAAATAAATATTATGCGAGAGGCCCATTATCTTGGGTAATTTAGTGAAGTCTGTACCGGAATGCTATTTTAGATCGAGGAAAAAGTACAATTTGAAAATTATTTATCTCTAAAAATAAAACACAAGGATTCAAAATTAACAAACCCAATTTTATTCCAAGTAACTTGACTTAAGTGTCTACATATCTTGTAAAAATAAACCAATTAAATAGTGATATAAGTGTAAATATGAAGCCACCTTTTAAAAGCAATTAATACTGACAAGTACCCGAAGTGTCTAATTATAAATCTATATTTTTAGGTGACGCTAGTGTAAGATTAACGTAAATATTTCACCTGACCTTTTTTATGTCGTTAATATAATAAAATGTAATTTAAATGAACCTACTTATTATTCACACAATTTTTTAATATTTTTTTATATTAAAAATTACTTAATTACGAGGGCAGTCCGAAAAAGTACCGCCCCAACAAAGAAAACACAAAAATTTACATTTTACACTTTTCCCAGCGATGTTTAATACCTTCGATACCATGTTTACAGTAAGAACCATCGAGTTCCTAAAAAAAAGCCATTAACTTGACATTGTTTGCAAATCTTTGACCACCAAGCCGTTTTTTCAAGTTTGGAACTAGATAATAATCTGAGGAGGCTAAATCTGGTGAATAAGGTGCGTGATGAAGCAATTCGAACTTTATCTCATTAATGTTGGTCACCGCAATAACAGACGTGTAAGCCGGTGCATTTTCATGAGGAATAAATAAACTGTTATAAAAGAGAGAGTACAATATTGTAGTGAAGCTCAGAAAGATGAACTAATAGAGTTGGTCATAGTCGGTAAAAATCTTTTAAGGGGAAACCTTTCTTTATCCTTAATATTTAAAGATACCGAAAAAAAGTGGATAAATATTGTTTTTAAAAATCTAATACTAGTGATTAATGAAGGGACAAAGCTGTAAATATATCTGTACAGTTTTCCCTTGTGGCGCAATTCTTAGGTCTTCGGGGATGCTTTCGAGCGAAAAAAAGTTTATCAACATTAACAGGTGGGAAATGGCTGAAAATGGCCCCTCAAGGCCCGAAAAATGGGTTTTCTGCTAATATCTGCCAAAATATGCGAATTGGAAAATTTTTGTTTAAATAAAAAATGAAGACTGCCTTGTAATCTACATAAATGGTCTCTATAATTTTTTTCTAAAAATTAAAGGTTTTTGAGATAGCGGGATCCAAAAGTCCCCTCATTTCAGCTGCCGCTCTACCGCGAGAATGCCGCTATCTTCATGGATTCAGTTATAAGCGAGCGGACAAATTGTTCCATTACTCGGGCAATAATGTACATTTTTTAATCATACAAAGTTTATCATAATGGGAAAACCCGTACCTATCATTGCATACGAGTTTGGGTCCATTCTGATTTTTCTAGAATATTGAAAAAAGTGGTCAAAGTTTTTTTTTCACAATATTTTGCGAGTATCTCATTAATTTATTGATATTTTTTGAAAAAATGGTTTGTTGTTAACCTTTTTTTTTATGAGACCTTAGCAAGTGTTTAATAATCCAAGAAAGTTTTCTTTACAATCTTTCTTGCGTTATGATATAGTTATTTTCCTGATAAGTGCGCAAAGTGATACTTTTCCGCACGCCAAAGCAACGAACGACGCGAAAAGCGGAGTTCGGATAAGCTTTAAGTGCGGAAAAGTCACTTTGCGCAAGTATTAGGACCAATACTTTTTCTACTTGCGAATACTTTTGCTACGAGCGTTTTATTAAAGAATATGATTATTAGAAATATACTAGTAGTTATTAGAATATTTCAGTAAAAATTAAAAATCCAAAGTAAATAATTAAATTTTTATTTTAACTGATTATACAAAAAAAACTATTATTAATTATTATTAACAATATTAATGTTAAATGTACAATTAGTTGCATGTTGAAGGTTTAGGGCCGATTTCAAATGATTTCTTAGGAACGTCGATGATGAATCGTGATAAACTTTTTCTCGCTGAAAGCATCCGCGGAGACCTAAGAATTGCGCCACAAATAAAAACTGTACAGATTTATTTACAGCTTTGGGTACTCTCAGGTCTTCAGTTACTGGACTATACCTATAATACTTTATAAACAACACTATTACTAAATATAAAAGATCTTTTTATGTACAATAACAATGATATGTATAACTCCATAAAAAATTAAATTTAATTGGCATAAAACATGAGTAATTTTATTATTTTTGATATATAGTGTGTCTACTTAAGTTGGCCACATATGGGAAACTTTTTTATTATTTATTTTACGAAAAAAAGTTATTCTTCATAAAAAGTCCTGCATGTTCTAAAATCTAAAATGCAATCAACAGATATGAAATTTTATCAATCTTATACGAGGTATGCCAAAAAATATGAATTTTGCTCAAGAGTAAAGTACCTTTATATTTCACAATTTCAAAAATTATTAAAATAAAAAGTCGTTCGGAATTAAAAACTATGTTTAAATATGTAATTACATCCTTCTAATTAAAAAAATATTTTTACGAATTTTGCTTTTATTTCTACTGAATTTTTTAATACTTTCTACCAAATGTCGCTAAATACAACTGATGTTTTGAATGCCACTGTAAAACATTTCTTGTCAGAGCATTCTAGATTATATGTACAATAATAACACTTAAATTTTCGTAGTTCGTGTAGAGATGTTTCAAGAAATATTTTTATTTTTCTTATAAATTAATGCAACTGCATATTTAAACGTGATTTTTAATTCCGAATAACTTTTCATAATAACAATTTTCGATATTGTTAAATATAAAGGTACTTTCTCTTGTCTAAAATTCATTTTTTTTTCTTACCTCTATGGTTAAAAAAAAAAAATTTAATACGTGATTGAAAAAATGTTTTACGTTGACATTAAAACATCAGTTGTATTTACAAAATTTGGTAGAAAATTAAAAATTCAGTAAAATAAAAAAAAATTTGAAAAAATATGTGCATGATTGTTCCCGGGAAAGGGGAAGCTAATGGTGCGGCGGCAAGGCGAACACTGCCGTGGTCGAACCAATGAGATTGCTCGAACCAGGTTTAGACAGCCGCTCTATATAGATACGCATCTTTATTTTAATTATTCTTATATCACTAAGATTAATTTCCAGATAAAAGTATTTACAAGGGCAGTCTCAGAAGTACTCAACCTGACGTATAGATGGCGATTGTTATTTGATTATTTGGAGCCTTGGCAGACTTTTTTTGCGACAGCGAACATGACTGTGTTTTGAGGCATTAAACTGGACAGGACCCTAAACTAATCCAAGATTAATTTAGGGTCGTTTGAAAGAGATATCTGCATTGATCTGACACAATACTTTCATTTAAAAGGTCTCTGTCCAACCAATATCAAAGCTGAGCTCAATTCTACTCTGGGGTAATCTGCTTTCTCGTAAAAAAAATAATAAAATATTGGGTGGCAGAGTTTAAAAGAGGCCGTACGGGCTGCCAAGTCGCAGTGGTCGACTAAATGTGTGAAGCAAATCCACAAAATGGTATTGGATGACCGTGGACTGAAAGTGCATTAGCTGACATGGCAGGCATGTTAAAAAGAGCTTTATTTATTTATTTATTTATTTATTTATTTATAATACAACTACCCAGACAGAGTTTTCCAATTATAGGGTAGGAAATTCTATAAATATATATAAATATTTACAGACATATAATATTGATAATAAAATAGTGTTTAACAATATTTACCATAAGATAAACAAAGAACAGTTCTCAAATATACACACTTTGTAAATTATAATCACTTTTCTTTCATATTTTTAGATCAAAAATAATCAATTACCATTTAAATAAAAGCTTCGTAATTTAAATAAACTACAAGAAAAAATATCAAGATCATGCTTTCTTTTTTTATAATTTCTACACATTACATGAATGGGCGAAAACATAAGTAGGTTTGTTCGTGGAACTGGCAAATAAAAAAGGAATGACTAATGCGAGTCTGTAGGGAAGGCACGTGAAATTTAATTTTACTTAAAATATCAGGACAATCTAATTTATTGTTTAATAATTTATGAAGAAAAATAATTGAAGAGTATTCTCTACGTCTTGAAAGAGTCACTAAGTATTTAACAAAACATCATTTGGAAATCCAGTAGGTGGATAAGTACCATCCAGTTTAAACCAAAGATATTTAGCAAAACGTCTCTGAATCTTTTCTAAGCTACTAGAATGAACTTCATAGGCCGGGTACCAAATAAGAGCGCCCTACTCCAGCTTAGAACGCACAAAGGCATTAAACAGAACAATTAACGACTTTATATCACTAAAGTCCCTTAAATTACGCAAAATAAAGCCCAAGCTTCTATAAGAACTTAACACAATTTCATTAATATGATTTACAAAAGACAACTTAGCATCAAAAGTGATTCCCAAATCCTTAAAGTGAGAGCATTTTTGCAGTTCAGTTTGGTTTATTTTATAAGGAAAATTAATCGGTGTCATTTTCCGAGTAAACGTCATCGTACAACATTTTTTTTATATTTAAAGGCAGCTTATTTTCATCACACCACCGACTTAAAGTATCCGCGTCATCCTGCAGATTCACACAATCCTCCCAAGAGTCAATTTGACAGTATATTTTTAAATCATCAGCGTATATGTCGCATACTGACTGAAAATTTGGAAATTTAAAAGCTGTACGCAGGACGGGTGTCGCGTTTGCTCACAATTGAACAAAAACAGCGTCGTAAGGATGTTTTAATCGAGTGCTTGTTTCGGCGATGTTTCGCAGCAACCATGGATAAAACATGGGTCAATCATTATCCTGGGACGCTAGAACAGTCGAAACAATGGAATGAAAGGGGAGAATCGGCTCTAAAAAGGAGAAGACAACTCCATCTGCTGGCAAGGTTATGGCGTTAATTTTTTGGGGATGTGCGTGGGATAATTTTCAGCGATTGTCTTTAAAAAGGAAAAACAATCAACGGCGAGTATTATGCGAACGTTTGAAGGATAAGATCGAGAAAAAACGTCCGCATTTAGCAAAAAAAGAAATGTTTAACTCTACTAGTTTATCTTTTTGAGCTTCACTACAATATTGTAGTCTTTTATAAGAGTTCGGTTTTTTCTTTTTCAAAATTTAAAAATAGCACTCGATTTTGAATTACACAAATTCACCGGCCAACGATTAAAATTGTATAGGTTATGTTTACTATTTGCTCTTTTTAAAAGTCTTTTACCGTTCAATTACCCATATTTACACTGTTGCCAAGTTTATCAGTTCGATAAAATTTCAAATTCGAGATTAAGACTTGCATAAAACTTAAGAATGTGAAACAAAACGGGTAATGGGGACTTATTTGCGATATTAAATTTGTCGATTGCGACATTTTTCTAATCAAATCAATCAAGCAAAATCACTGCAGACTGCAACAGTAACTTCGTGCAGTTTCAGCATTTCTTCTTTAGTACAGGGTAATTCAACGAGGACTCTACAGTGTCATATTTCTGGCGTATCCCGTATACCAGTAGGTTTACTGTTTTGGAGATTTCACAGAACGGGATCAACACAAAAAATACGGCGTCAAGGCCGAAAAGAGTAGTACGCACCGATGAATCCACTCAGCAAGTTCAAATATTTTTACTCGAAGCCCCAATTTAAGGCTAGTAGACTTCTTTTTACGAATACATATTAAAAGCAAAGTACAATCCACTAATTTGACAATGCTGCACGACTGAAGATTACTATTCAGCAAGAAATAGAATCAATACAAAGAACACTCTTACAAAAGTTTTCCAAAATTTTCGTGTCTAAAAAGTTTTGTAACCGCCAAGGATATCATCATGGTCACATGGTTTGCAAAAAATAAAAATACAGTTAATTTGCTTTACATTGTAAAAAATTCAACGCCTTTAAATAGAATAGTTTTTTAAACAGAAATACTTTAATGGCCACCCTATAGGATTGCCTTTTAAAAAATTAAAATTTTTAAAATTTTAAAAAAATTAAAAAAAAATTTTTTAATTAAAATTTTTTTCAAATTAAAAAAATTTTTTATAAATTTTTTAAATTATTTTTTTATAATTATTTTAAATAATTTTAAATTTAATATATTATATTAAATTTTTAATAAATTAAGGGGGGCCAAAAAAACGATTAAAATTTTAAGGACGTTTTAAAAAAGCATAAAAAAATTTAAAAAAATGTAAAATTTTTAAGATAATTAAATTGTTTAAAAAAAGTTTTTTTTTTTTTTATTTTTTTCTTTAAAATTTTATTTTTAAAAAATTATTTTTTTTTAAAAAATTTTTTTTTTTCTTTTGAAAGCGTATAAGGTTTTTGGGATTTTTTTTAGATTAAATTTTTATAAAATAATAAAAATTTAAAAAAAAATTCCCTTTTTAAAACCTTTTTTAAAAAAATTTAAAAATTTTTTAAATATAAAAATTTTTATTTTTAAAAATAAAAATTATTAAAAATTATTTAATAATAAAATAAAAAAAATTTTAAAAAATTTAAGGGAAAAAAAATTAAACCCAAATTTAAAAAACCCCCCTTTTAGAGGTTTAAATGGGACTGAATTTTTTAAAAAATTTAAGTTTTAAAAACCATTTTAAAAAAATATTTTTTAAAATTTTTAAAAATTTTAATTTAATTTCCTTAAATTTAACCTTATTATTTAAATTATTAATTATATAAATTTATTAATTTTTTTATAATATAAAAATTATAAATTTATTAATAAAAAAATTTAAAATAAATTTTTAAAAAAAAATTTATATTAAAATAATTTTTTCAAAAAAAATTTAAAAAATATAATTTTGGAATTTTTTTTAAATTTTTTTTTAACAAATTTTTATAATTTTTTTTTTAAATTTTAAATAAAGAAAAATTTCATTTTAACTTTAATTTTTAATTTTTAAAGAGTTTAAAATTTAATTTTTTATCAAAATCCATGAAAATTTTTTACAGAGATTTTTCATAAATAAAAAAAATTTTTAATTTTTTATTTAAATTATTATTTTATTTATAAAATATTTTAAAATAATTTATTATTTTAAAATTTTAATATTTATAATTTAATTTAACCATTAAATTTTTAAATAATATTCTTAAAGACTAAAAAAATTTATTAAACATAGCTGAAAAAGAGGGGAGCTAGTTGGAAGATTTATATATATATATATATATATATATATATATATATATATATATATATATAATTATATATATATATATATATATATATAGATAGCAAAAGTACACTTGGTAAAAAAAGAAATTAGGGAACCTTAAATAACTAACCACCCCTTTGTTCCCACGCCACTGGTTGCAAATGGGTCAGCTGATTTTTTTCAAAAGTGACTTCCAATCACTCTTACCTATACGAAAAGTTAATTCCGGAAATTTAAGTAGATCCTAATAAATTAAATAAAAAACAACCCATCTTCAAGGGTCTGTAGCTCCCTCTGGAAGCATTTCGGACACCCGTATATATATATATATATATATATATATATATATATATATATATATATATATATATATATATATATATATATATATATATATATATATATATATATATATATATAAAAGACTGGTTGGTCCGATGTATAATCATTTATATTCAGAAGCATGTATCATTTTCCTTCCTAAAGCAAAGTATATATAAATATAACTTTAGTGAGTAATTTGATTTTATGTGTTTGCTTCAAGGCAGTAATTTGGATTAGATTTTATTTATACTGTAATAAAGTCAAAGAAATATTACCATGCCGATACGGTTATATTATTGTCGAATTTGTGGTAAATGAGTTTATTAGTTTAACTATTTTTATCAGAAAGCCCAGTCCCAGTGGTGGCTTACAAGATTTCCACTAGACGCATCCTAATCCAAGCTCTAATAGTTTTCTAAACGACACTATTGTTTATTGTCTTAAAGTGCGTCATTACTTTTGGCAGCCTGCTTCAAAACAATACGTTTTAAAGATACTTCTATGTGACGTTTTCAATTCAACAGATATTTAGTAGGTCAAGGCTTTTTAACCAGTCAGTTTTTAAATATATCTTAACTTGAACTTTTTATGTGAGGTATTACAAATCATCTAATTACAATAGTGAAAAGATAGATATAGCGAAGTCACCCTTAATTTCAACCTAGGAACCCAGGGACTGCCAAAAACAAAATATATCCAGTAAAATTTTATTTTTTATATTCTACTGAACAAAGTTTACCCAATAAAATTGTTGCTTACTGTTTATTTATTAAATATTTATAAACAATTGCAATGAATGTTTAAGTAAATTGTTTTTATTTCCCTAATAAATTTTCATTTTAAATTAATAAATAAAATGAATAAACATTCTACTAGACATAATACAGTAACACGTATACAAAATAGTCAAAATCCTAAGGGACAGGTGCATAAGAAAGAGGGGAGGGGCGCGCGCCAGGTGTTTCGGCTGAATACAAGACCTATATGCTAGGGATAACTCAGTGTTATTGGTGTTCTTTACTAGTATAGTGAATGTAAAATTTTTTGTAGTAAAATATATATTTCTTTGAATACTAATATTAAATAATAATAAATATTTTATAATACAATATAAATACAGTGTCTAAATCAATAAAAAGTAAGCATGTTACTATTTTGTGTTTATTTTTTTAAGAATAAATATAATATTCAAAAACTATTAAATTTGTGATAATATAAAACTATAACCTTTGGTTTTTATCAATGAAATGAAAAAACATGTAAATTGTGGGTAACTTATTTTCGAATTATTTCTATTTTAAAAGATTTTGTTGCAGATCGAATGAGAGATTGGAATTTACACTTATATACTCTAAGATAATATAATAGAAAGGTATTCCATGGCACAAAGAACACAAGGTAGGATCTTGCGCATGACGTTTGTCACGTGATAGCCGGGTTATTACGTAGTAATGTGACTAAAAGGATTTTTTTGCGACATACCGTTTTTACCTACTGGTTGATAGCAGTTCTTTCCCCCATCATTCTAACCGTGCTTAACCCGCATATCCCGCGAAGTTTGTGCAATTTACCTAATAATCGTTTAATATGCTTTTAAGTTTAAATCCAAATGTAAGGTCTTTAGAAAGTCAAGTTAAAAGTCAAAAAGATAAGATAAAAACCAAACTTTCCATTCAATAAGATATTAGCTGTTTCCAAGTCAACAAGTAAATCTTTTCCTCTATGATTTAAATATAATTGTACTTATTCATTCATTAGGGAATTAACTGATTAAATCGAAAAATTTGCAGTCCAAAAAGTCGTTAAACCATAGAAAACAGACATCACAAGCACCAAAACAATGGAAAAGCCGCGAATCCACCATTATTTTAATTTGACACTTGAAATCACGTACTACTGACGTCATAACACCTTCTACTACGTTACCGCTTCTCGCCAAAATTTGTTTTAAAATAAGTTGAAGCCGTATGTTTATAGTGGTATTTTTATCAATTTGTTTAGCGTTTTAGTTTGCTTTTCGGCAGTTTGGGGACTTAAAACTAGTTGAAGTTTAAGATAATTTGTTATATTAAAAGCCCATAACTTTAAAATAAGCCTAATATTTAAAAATGGCAAAAAATTCACAAAGATTGCAGGATTTCTATTTAAATTTTTGCACGAAGTCAGATTGTTACGTCATTGCGCAAAGCGAACCCATTTTGGATCGCTGGTGATCCTACCTTGTATTCATTGTGCCATGAAGGTATTCTAATCCTGCAATACATCATGGGAAATGTGTCAAGCGGTGGCGCCACCAACATTGTGTCAGACACACTAGCCGGCAAATATAAAGTATTTTCATGCCAACTCCTCCAATAATAAAAATTATTTTATTATAATAAATTATACTAACTTATTAATAATTAATTCTCATTTTTTTATTATTTATAAAGAAATATATAGTATTAGAAAAAATGCGGTAATTATGCAGAAAGTGGCCGCAACGCACGATTTTAACGAAATTTGATATACGGGGTTTTTTGGGGCGCTGATCACGATGAAAACCTTTTTTGGCGAAAACGTCTAGTTTTTAAGATTTCCATTATGAAACTTGAAAATCTAACTAACCTCATTTACACTATATTCCCCCTTCTTTTTGTACACAATTATTGATTTTTACACTAAAGTGGCACACAATATTTTATAAACACCTTTTAAAAACTTTTTTATATGTATATTTTACACCTTTTTTCCATTAAATTGCCAAGTATGAATTTCAAACAGTGCGACCATGTTTGCTTAAAAATTCCCTATTGTATACATGGTTACGGCGTTCGAAAGTGAAAGTTTAAAATTAAATGAAAAATAAGTATAAAATAAATATAAAAACAAGGTTTTAAAAGGTGTTTATAAACTATTGTGTTCAAATTTAGTGTAAAAATCAAGAATTCTGTACAAAAAGAAGGAGGAATAGTGTAAATGAGGTTAGTTTAATTTTCAAGTTTGATGATGAATATCTCAAAAACAAAACGTTTCCGCCAAAAAAGGTTTTCAGATTCGTGATTAGCGCCCTAAAAAACCCCCGTAAATCAAATTTCGTTAAAATCGGCGTTGCGGCCACTTTCTGCATAATTACCAAAAATGCAATACATTTTAGGGTAACTAATTTAAAATCCATGTAAACACAAAAATTTGATTAATAAATAAAAGTTTATAAATTTTAATGATGAAAAAGGAAACAATTAAAATATTTTTTAAGTATTCTTAATATTAAGAACAAACAAATTTGTAGTATTTTTTAAAAAATAGGTTGTAATATTATTAGCATAATCTTAACAATTTATTTGCGAACAGTTTTTGTAGAAGAATGCATATATGATTTCAGAACTAAAAACAAAAGTTTTTGTTTCTGGTTGCACTTTTAATCTTTAGCAAGAATGTGAAGCCGTAAAATAATTTCCAAAACTTTATCGGAATTTTGTGGCATTCTGGAAAGACAAGCGAATGTTTAACAGCTTCCTGAATACTTTTTGTTAAAAGCTCATAAACATTCTGTAGATGCAATAAAGTTTTTCCATAGCTGGTGAAAACTTCTTCAGCTTTTTTAACAAGTTGAAATAAATTGCTATTAAAAATTTAATACAATAAAAAACAATTGATTAAATTTTCGCTTGTCGTTCCAGAATGCCACAAGATTCGCGATAAAGTTTTGGAGAAATTAATTACTTTACGGCTTCACAATCTTGCTAAAGACATAACAGTGCAACCATAGAACCAGAATCTTGTTGTTTTTAGTTCTCGACGTGCATATATGCGTACTTCTACAAAAACAGTGCGCAAATAAATTGTTAAGATTATTATTGGAGGAGTTCGCATGAAAATATTTATTTGCCGGCTAGTGTGTCTGACACACTAGTGGTGGCGCCACCGCTTGACACATTTCCCATGATTCATTGCAGGATTAGAATGCCTTTCTTATATATTATCTTAATATACCCTTAAATTGATGATTCCATTTTTCTATGCATCCGCTAACATTCCATATGCAAAAGCTTCGCAAATGTACTTCCAACAAATGAACGAATTAGCAGATAAAATGGATGAAGTGGAATTTAAAAAGTTTACGAATGAATATTTTACTGCTAGACGTTCAGATTATTTTTTTCCAGCATATCTACAGTTCAAACAATTACGCAGACTTTAAGGCGAGCTATGAGTGTCGAAGGTGGTCCTTTTAAGCTTGGATCTACTGAAAGTATAGTTTACAAGTGGATTAAAGGCCTGATTCATACGAAAGATATAATGGAAGGTATAGAAAATTTTTGCAACATATCTTTTCACAAAAGTTAACAAGACGCAGATTCAACATATGCTAGAATTGAACGTGATGATTTGATGATGTAGACGTAAGAAAATTAGAAGAATTTTTAACAACAATATAACCCAATATTCTTTTCCGGATACTGACGCAATCATGTCGATTGCACCTGGAATCACAGGGGATTCCATTGTTTTGATACTTTTATAAAGGGATTTTTTTTTTTTAAATTGATTGTGTAAATTTTAAAGAGCTTATAAAATTAAATATATAATTAAAGCTAATAGACATGCTGCAAACTAAATTGTCAGAAAATAATATATTTTTATATCAAGCCAAAGATGATGCTGACAGATTAATTGTAGAAACGGATATTAATTTAAATTCAACAAATATTTTCATCGTTTCAGAAGTTACTAACGTCGTAGTTCTAGCTCCAGATGATCATGAACTTTATTTTTTGAAACCACCATAAAAAAATGTGTTCAAAAAATTTATTCAACACTTAGCTTGGATAAAACGTTACCAGGGTGCAAACAACACATTTTATTTTAACACGCATTCACAGGCTGTGACACTACATCAGCTTTTTATAACAGAGGCAAAATTAAATTTGCAATAATTTTTGAAAACGTAAATACTTGCAGAACGCTGCAAAAATATTTAAAAGTGTTGAAAAAATGAAGAAATAATTGTTGAGGCTGGCTTAATATGCATTTTAGCTTTGTATTCTGCACCAAAAAATATTAAAGATTTGGATAAATTGAGATACAAATCATTTATTAAAGCGGCTGCTAATAACAGTTTTGTACCAAAATAACCACAACTGGCAAGTCTAACTCCAACCGTAGATTCTGCTTCTTAACACCTGAAACGAGTTTATTTACAAGTACAAATGTGGTAAGGCAATGATGTTTCTCCAGAGAAATGGGAGTGAAAATTCGATTCTGGCCTTATGAAGCCTATAAATACCAATAAATAAACCACCAACTTCTAAAAATTTGCTTCAAATGCTCTTTTGTACCTGTAAATCTGAATGTAAAACTGCTTGCGGATGTCGAAAAAGTGGCTTAAATTGCTCCATTGCTTGTTGCAGTGGTAATAGTTGCTCCAACCCTCTTCCATTGATACGAATTAACGAAATCGATGACGAATACCAAAATTTTTAATTTTTCAATGTACGTTTGCATAAAATAAATATATATTTTTCACTAATATTTGTTAATATAATTTTTTATTTTTATTTGAAATGTAAATAAATTTTCAGGATTAATATTAATTTATTAATTTATTAATAACGATTATTTATTAATTAATTTATTATGATTTATACATACAAGAATAACCAAGTAGAATATCGTCACCTCTCTCTCACTCTCATCCTTGTCGCATACGATCGCAAGAGTAAGTGCGCGCAGCGGTACATCTTGATTTTATTTATAAAAAATTATATTTTTCGGACAAATCGACAATTTTTGAGGGGAAAACATTTTTATATGGGATATTAAATATTAAATTCAATAGTTTATTTTAAATTTTATACACAGTCGGTGGGTTCCGAGGTTTTAACATTTTATGGGCTAAGGTGACTCCGCTAATAGTCGACTTAAAAAATTTCAAAATAACCTCCTGGTGTAAATCTCTTATAAAATCAGAAATTATGGTCTTTGGCCACCTACATAGCATATTAATTTCGTGTAAATACTTGTAAAACTAGCCCAAATATAAATACATGGAAAACTAGACACAGAATTCTACAAATCGAAAATCCGTCAACACGCGTTTGATAATAATCACAAAATAAACTGGAATGCTTTTAGTATTTTAACAAAGAAAACTTGTTCAGAAATAAAAGAAGGCGCATTTATATTATTAAATAAAAATAACTGTGCGTCCAAACAGATTATTATGTCATTTATGACATTATGACTTAAGTTCTGACCAAAAGGTCTTAAGGTATGTATCCTTCCACGCGGCCGCCGCATGCGGCTGACGCACTACGTTAGCCGCAAAGCACTCCTACTCATGTGCCTGGCTTGTTCCGCGCGGCCGTCATATGCGTGCGCTGTCAACGACCGCAATTGGTGCGACCGGACTGCTGAAGAAGCAATGTAGCCGCAGTCGTGTGTGCGTCTGATATTTTGTTTGTGTTGTTTTGTGTGGAATTTTCGGTGTTTTTTTAATTGTTGAAAATTGAAACTTAATTTTTTAAATAAGGTCCTGGATTTTTTATTACGTATCTTAAGAGCTTTTAAGCATTTAAGATCCCAAATCCAATGATGTTTTGCACTTATTCGAAAAAATCAGTTTAATGTTTTCCTAAGATCCTGCCAAAAATCATTGTGAGAGAGTCACTCTAACATATGGTTTCTTATTAAATTGCCAATAATATAAATTTTTCGAATAAGTGCAATACATTATTGGTTTTGGGAACTTGATAGCTTCTTAAATACATATTAAAAAAATTCAGGGCCGTATGTAAAAAAACAGTTGATGATGGCAGCTCAAAGACGAAACGTCGGTGTATAAATCTAATAACACTATCTTGTAGAACAGAAAAAGTTGCAATGGGAATGTAAAATTTATTTTGTTACATCTATTCAAATGGAGTCATAAAAAAAACGAAATCGCGAATAATCGGTTTTTTCCAAGATTCTTCGAAAGTATTCGAAATTTTTAAATTTCTAAGGTGGCATTTTGATTAGCATTAAATTGCGCAACATTGCCTTCCTTTAACCGACCTCGTATATCTTTAAGTTTTCGAGATCCTAATGATAAGTCTCGAATTTGGGACACCCTGTACAGATTTACCTTAATACAATGGCTATTTTTCCTTAGGGGTTTTTGAATATTGAACTCTGTTGTATGGCTCGGACTTCATATCGTCTTTTATTAGGTCAAGAATAAAATTAAACTGTGCTTTATTCAGTCTAAAACATTCTTTAAATTTTACTTTATCCTGTTGCAGATGTCGATTTATTAATGTAGTATAACAACCTCTTCGCGTCTTTACCTAAATATTGGATTTATAGGGGCATCGCTATGTTACAAGTTAGGGATGCGCGATGTTCATCAATGGTCTAAAAACATCGATGGTTGGTTGATCGATGATCGATGTTTTGCTATCGATGGTTGGGTCTCGAAAACATCGATGATAACATCGATGTTGCCTTCTAACATCGATATTTTTTGCAAAGGTAAAAAAAAACAATGTTTTAAAAACAAATAATTTTAAGGATATACAAAAAAATTTTATGATGTGTATTTCTTTGTTATTGAAAGTTTGGCAAAGGCATAAAGGTTTTGCCCATTTATTTATAAATAAATAATAATTAAATGTTATATAAGATTTAAGAAGTCTTTTTTAAAAAAGTACAAACATTTTAAACATTCGTTTAAAACTGCTTTAAGCGAACTGAATCTCGCACTTTATTTATACATACTACCTGCAATTTTGTATAAAAACTAAGACCTATATTATTAGAATTAATATTATTAAATAAAATTAATATAATTAATATTATTAAATTATATTATGTAATTAATTAATATAATTCAATATTATTATTTATTAGACAAAAATAAGTAGCCACCTGATAATGAATCTTTCTTAATTCCGAGCAACGCCTGCGATCATGTGGGCTCTTTGGTCTTGGGTAGCGGGACCCATGGATGCTAATAATGCTAATAGACCATGAACGAACCATCGCATCGTACCATCGATGTTAGAAAAACATCGATGTTGTATGTTCGATATATCATTACCATCGATGGTCAGTTTGATGTTGCCATCGATGTTTAACATCGATGTTTGGCTTCGATGTCGCATCCCTATTACAAGTTGGCTAATTGTAAGTATTTTGTCATCCTCCTCTTCTTCTAATAATAAATATATTGCTAGATCATATATTCTTATTTTTTCCGGTTAAGCAAATAAAAATACAACTTTTTGATTTTTTCTGTTTTCCTTATATCTAGCTTCGTTTTCAAGAAAAAAATTTGAAGCCACTTCAACTCATTCTCAGAAGTATCCATAGACAACATAAAATAAAAACCAAAAATTAAAAATAACCAATTTTAACCTTAAAGGAAATGAGCACGATGAGTGCAAAGTCAAAATAAGCGAAATGAGCAAAGTCAGTGGCGCACTTTTTTTCTCAATAATATTGGCTGTAGCGTCCACTGGACCCAAAGACCAAAGAATTCGTCTCGAAATACAATTTATACCTTTTAATGTTATTTAAAACGTTCAAAGAAATGTTTTCTTTATTCATCATCTTGGCTAGTGTCAAGCAGCCAATAGTGCTTAATTAAAGCAATAGTTTAGTTGTTTTAAAGTTTTCATTGCCATTAAAATTAGTATTTAAAAATTTCGAACGCATTTTTTATTGTTTTTTTTTAATTTATTTGATACTTAAAAATATCTTACCGAATGTATAAAAATGTTTTTTTTCAAACTACGTAATAAAGAATGGGAGTTGCTATCAAAAAAAAAAACAAAACGATGACGTCAAACCTCTCACAGAAATCGCCATGTATATATCAATTTCATCTAGAATAATAAGCAAAAAGAGATGGAAATTACCCAGAATGTTGCGGCAACGCCGATTTTAAACAAATTATGTATACGAGAGTTTTCTGAGGCGCTGATCAGGAATCTAAAACAATTTTTAGTCGAAAACATTTTATTTGCGAGATATCATCAGACTTGTAAATTAAACTAACATCATTTTCACTATTACTCCTTTTTTTTGTACACATTCTTAATTTTTACACTAAACTGACACACAATATTTAATAAACACCTTTTAAAAACGCTTTTATATACAGTGACTTACAGCCAAAATGATGCAGTTGCATTTAAAGTTCTTTAAGTGCCAACTGCAACCAAAAAAAATTATTTAAAATCACCAAATTAAGTAAAAATAAATAATCACATGTTAGTTAAAAACGGATTTCTTTATTTTGACAATAAATTAATGAACAAGAAAATTACTGATTCATGTTACCCTCAATAAAATGGATACTGCCTACCACAGCAGATGACATACAGCCCCATAGCATAACACTTACATTACTTTAAATGCTACTGCATCATTTTGGCTGTGAGTCACTGTATGTTTTATACCTTTTTCCACTTAATTGCAAGGCTCCGCTTTTAAACGCTGCAACCCTGTATACACTAGTGATTTTTTCAGCAAATATGGCCGAGGCATTTGAACGTAAAACTTTGCGAATTAATGCAAAAAAAGTGTCAAATAAATATAAAACAAGTTTTTAAAAAGTGTTTATAATATATTGTGTGCCAATTTACTGTTATAGTCAAGAGTTGTGTGAAAAAAGAAAAGGGAATATAGTGAAAATGGGGTTAGTATGATTTTCAAGTTTGATGATAAATATCTCGAAAACAAAACGTTTTTGACAAAAAATTCTTTCATATTCGTGATTAGTGCCCCAAAACACCCCCGTTTACTAAAATTTTATGGCTTCGAGCGTTTTTCCCAAAAGTTATTTCTTAAATTTAACGAATTTTTCCACCAATTTACGAATACACTGTATGTATATTTACCATTCTGCTACGAACGTAATACGAATTCATTATTTATTATATTGTTTGTTTTACCTTGTACTTTATAATTTACACTGTGTAGGTTAAGTCCTACACACTATCTCGAGGGATAAGGCAAAACCACATGTACAGGGTTGTTTAACTTAAATTAAAAAAATGCGATTTCGACATCTTGTGTATTTTTCCCTTAGAATAAAGAATACTTAAGAACATAATTTGAATTGAAACAAAAGGAATATAAAATAAAATTATCATTTTCTTAATGGGTTCGTTTTTAAGAGAGTATCTTTTTTTTCCATACGTTTTAATAAAAAGTGTTTTATATGTATTTTTAGTAAAAAAAATAATTTAAATTATATAAAATTTCTAATTTAAATTTAAAAATAGAAAAAGGTTACAATAAATACCTGAAATTCCAGACATGTGTATTGTATTGTATTGTAATGAATGAGGTCGCTCGGTTAAAACTAGCGCTTCTCCCTCTTTGACATTGGAAAATCTTTTGTTGATACTCTACATTAATTGATCACATAATTCCCACACTTTTCGCGAAGTTGAAAATGTTAAGTGGAGCAAGTCTTTTTATATCTTCGGCCTGTTAATTCCATGCATTCGCATAATATATGTTCCGCGATCTGTCACAAAACCTACAGATTTCAATGTCAGTCTTTCCCATCTTTTTGAGGGTATACGTTTCGCCTGTCCTTGGCCTGGTCATTCTTTGAGTTCTTCCATTAGGTGACTTCTAGTCGTGCCGCAAAAGGATTCGATCCGTAAAACAGGGCCTGTGCCTGTGCACCCACTTTGGCTAGTTGGCAATTTCATTGCATTTCACTCCCTCATGTTCAGGCACCCACTCAGTTTGTTTGGGGCTAGTAGATTAAGAGATTGACGGCATTCTTAGGCAAGCCTTAAGTCAAAGCAGCTTGGAGCTGAAGCCTTTAAGGCGGCCTAACTTTCCGATAGGATGTAGATTCTTGCTCATGTAGGTACATTTGGTTACACAGATATCGATTGCATAGATTTCAGCTTGGAAGACGGTGGGAGATTCTCCTAGGGACTTTGCAATTCACATTTGGGTCCGTAGACTCCTGCTCTAACCCCTTCTTCCATCTTGGATTTGTCCGTATACCAGATCAAGAGAGAGTCACTTTGAGTTAATATATATATTTTCTTTTATAGTTAGACGGCTGTAAATTGTCATTTCAAAAAAGCGTTGAAAATCGCACAATTTTTAATACTGTTTATATTAAATATATTTTACTTTGACTTCATTTTTTGGCAATTTAGGTATAAATTGTTTTTTTTTATTTTTAATTTTTTTATTTGCATTACAAAAATTTTATTTTTATTTTATATTAATTATATTAATTAAATTAATTCTGTTGTTACATAAAATGAAAATCAAATTTCATTGAAATGTATCAAAAAAAATAAAGGGTTTCAAAAACCAAATGGTTAAAATTTTCCGACAATGTCAAAAAGGAATGCCTACAGTTTTTAAAACTTCTTTTGTAATATGTACGGTCCTTTGCGTTTTTAGTATAGCTTGAAATTTAGCTTTGAAAGCCGTTCGTACTCTCACCACTATCTTTGAAATACATCTTTTTAGAAAAGTTTACTTTAACCAACCATTTAAATTTTATCTAAATTACAGGGTGTTTCAAAAGTAAACATATAAAAAAAAATTACAATTTTTGCGGATGATACAACTATTTTATGGAATACCAAAAATATAAATTATTTATATGATGTAATTGAAAATTATACTTTAAAAATTAAATCATGGTGTAACTTAACTTGCCTTCTTTTAATATTACTAAAACTAATATCTTAATATTTAAATATGTACTTAATAGCATATTTTTGAATGATAAAATTATAAAATCATCTCCATATACTAAGTTTATAGAGATTTATGTCGATGGGCAGACCGTCTCGTGGATTCTCTCATAGCATTTCAACCAATAAACGAACGTATATGCTATATCCGATTTAAAGGTAATTGGTACAACTATTCCTTCATATCGGCGTACGCTCCAACCGAAGAACATAATGAAGACGACGAGGATGCTTTCTATGATGAGCTGGAAGAATTAATCGCAAACGTCCCAAAACAGGACCGACTAATACTATGTGGTGACTTTAACGCTAAGATCAGTAAGAAGGATTTCCTAAAACCACATGTTGGTAATTACAGCCTTGTCAGTCAAATGATAATGGTCTGAGACTAGGCGAACTAGCAGCAGCTAATAATATGATGGTAAAGTCGACTATGTATGATCATAAGAATATACATAAACAAACATGGATATCAAACGACGGAATTACAAGAAAGTTTTTCAAGTTTTTTAAGTCACTTTCATCACACTTTATTTCTGGTTACCTTTGATCTTCACGTATAATGTGTCACGTTACAATTGACACATAGAAATTTTTAGAATAGCTTTACTAGCTGGGAAAATAATGCACCTTTGTACGAAAACTTATGATATGAACTGTTTAAAGAAAGAGATGTGCTAGCCAAATTTCTTGGTCTAGAACACAAAGAAACTAATATTTATATTACCATAAAAAACTACTATTTTTCAATTAAATACTTAGGGGAACATTTTGGCAATTTGCCAAAATGAAAGAGAACTTTTACGTCTATATCCTAAGAAACAGAAAAAATTTTAGACAACAAGCTTTATTGACCAGGCAAATTGTCCTACTACATATTCTCCAGGCGCGCGGGGTTCGCACTTTTTACCGACGCGTTACCCCTCCCTCTTCGTCGGTAAAGCATCTTAAGCGGTTTTTTCTGGCGCGCGAAATCACGAATTCTGATTGGTTTCTTAGCGTCGCGGCGTGCTTTGTTAGAACAAATTTCTCGACTTGCTTTTTTTTATTTAGCTATTTATAGATTAGTAGAGCGGTGTCGTCAAGATTGTTTAGACATTTTTACTGGCTAAACTAGATTTTTAATATAAAAAAAAATTGAAAGAAATTGTATTCCACCACATGGTAAAATAGCTTTTATGTTGCTAGATTTGTTTCTGCAACAAAACGTTAAGGTTTGATGTAACAATGATAATAAAAATCCAGCATTTTTTAAATGTTGTGCAATTTAAATGTCATTTTTGCAGTTATGGTTATTATTTTTCCTCTGTCGGAAGTTCATTATTTTGGTAAATTAGGAATAATAATTTTCATCTTTGTTCCCATATTGACAGTGTACCTTTACTAGTTTCTTTTTTACTTTGTTAAGCATTTTGTAAAAGATAATATTATTGCTTTCTTTCTTATCAAAATGTAGCAGACGTAAAACTAGTAGATTATTTGTCAAAAATTACTTTTTTAAATACATTAAAACTTTGAGGCCTCAAAAAACGATACCCTGTATTAAAATATCCATTTATTTAAACATCAACTCTGGCTTCAGACACCATGGGTATACAATACCCTATTACAATACGTCACGTTTTCGTGCTAAGTCAAGCTAACAAAATAATTAATGATTGTTCTGTTGGAAGGACGTAGCGTGCACGAAAACCGGATCAACATTCCGGTTTGCCTTTAAAAATCTAATTGCTATAAGCGATTTTGAAATTATTTTAAATATTCACAGTTTGAGTTCCGGAAATAAATAATTGAACCATAAACAAAATTTGACCGTAAGTAAGTAATTTGTCATGCAATATAAAACTCAATGACCCTTTTTGATATTTCTCAACATAATTTAATTTTATATGATTTACATTATTGTACAGTGTGGGCACAAGTCAGGACTACCCCTGATAACTAAATTATCTTTAACTTACCGTAAAAACGCTTAAATATATCAATTTTTTGGAAATTGTGCATTAATTAGGCTCCACTTTTTTGGAATGTAAAATCACGAAATTAAATTTTTTGAGTTGTCAAATATTTTTATTTTCAAAGGTTATTAAAAATGAAATAAATTAAAAAAATAGAAATGTTAACTTTTGGATTTAAAAAAAAAATCGAAAAAAAATCACTAAATTAATATTTAAAAAAAAAAATTAAATTGTTTGTCTTTACACGTAGAATATGAAACAACTCACTAAAAATTCCCAAAATTAAATAGATACATTTTATTGACAAAAAACTTAAAAAATATCCATTTTTTATTTTTAAAACAAAAATTAAAACCGCTTGATTAAATACGCTGATTTAACACTGAAAATGGGCCTTCGCGCGACATTTTTAGTTGCGCAGTCGGCGTCAAAAGCGAGTACGTCACACTAAATATTTTTTTAGGTATTAAATATTAATTAAAAAAAATAGAAAATTATGGTTTATTCGAAATACTTCAAATAATTATTCCCGTTAAAAATTTAACTCAAAGTTAGTATATTGACAAGTTAGACAATTGTCAATTGACAAAGTTGTTTCGAACTTTCGTCCTCATTGTGCATTAAAAATGCTTTAATAATTGTCGTATAAATTTTTTGCTTCCTGAAGCCCTTTTTATATACATACCTAACAAGATAACGCCATAAAAGTTTTAAAAATTTTAATCCTTTCTTTATATAATCTTATAACTTTGACAAAAAATAAAAACTCAAAGTAATGTTGTTAAAGCTATAAAGTTATTATAAACCGTTTTTTTTTATAACTTGTATGTCGTGTTCTTGTTAGGTATGTATATAGAAAGGGGTCTACAACGCGAAAAAATTATACGACAATTATTTAAACATTTGTTTTTAATGTACAATGAAGACAAAAGTTCGAAACAATTTTGTTAATTAACAATTGTCTAACTTGTTGCAAAATTAACTTTTAGTTAAATTTTCAACGGGAATAAACTTTTAAAGTTTTCTGAATACACTATAATTTTTTAGAGTTTTTCAATTAATATTTAATACCCAAAAAATAAAATTAAATGTAACGTACTCGGTTTTGACGCCACAGCGCGCAACCAAAAATGTTGCGCGAAGTTCCATTTTCAGCGTTTAATTAAAATTATAAATAATGAAGATAGAGCTCCGGGAGTCAGGACTTTTTTATTGGAAATTTCCTCCTCTTCAAGGATCTTTTTTGCAATTTCCGCTATTATGGTTTTTGTGTTATCATTAAAAATTGAAATGGCTTTTTTTTTCGCTTTTTGTTAATAATAATTGCAATTTTTATTGGTAGAAAAATCATTAAAACGCCTTTCCCAGATTGGCATTTCGCATCCAATGAGTTATCGCTCATATTTTCCGAAGCCTTCTTACTATTTTCGCAGAAAACAAACTTCTCGACTAGACTATTAGTCCAGTAACTGAAGACCCAAAAGTACCCAAAGCTGTAAATAAATCTGTACAGTTTTCATTTGTGGCGCAATTCTTAGGTCTTCGCGGATGCTTTCGAGCGAGAAAAAGTTTATCACGATTCCGAAGTGGGAACCCGCTGAAAATGCCCCCCCAAAGTCCCAAAAATGCCCGCGTATATCTGCCAAAATATACGAGTTAGAGAATTTTTCTTCAGACAAAACCCATTTTTTTCGCAACATCAAAATTTTTTGCAAAAACGGCCGTCGAAAAATCCACAACATACGGATTTTTTAGAACTCCGGTAACGGCTAAAAATGCAGATCGGCAAAACAATTTTTTATCAAAACGCAAGAAAGATGGTGCAGGAAATTTTCTGGGATTGTTGAACACTTGCTAAGGTCTCATTATAAAAAAGGAATGTTAATAACAAACCGTTTTTTTTAAATATTAATAAATTAATGAGATACTCTCAAAATATTGTAAAAAAAACTTGACCGCTTTTTTTAATATTCTAGAAAAATCAGAATGCACCCAAACTCATATGCCATGATAGGTACGGGTTTTCTCATTCCGATGAACTTTAAATGATTAAAAAATGTACATTATTGCCCGAAATATGGAACAATTCGTCCGCCCGCTTATAAGTGAATCCATGAAGATAGCGGCATTCTAGCGGTAAAGCGGCAGCTGAAATGAGGCAACTTTGGGTCCCGTTATCCCGAAAACAATCGATTTTTGGAAAAAATTATAAGAACTATTTTTGTAGCTTACGAGGCAATCTTAATTTTTTGTTAAAAAAAAATTCTCCAATTCGCATATTTTGGTAGATATTAGCGGGAAACCCATTTTTCGGGCCCTGAAGGGCCATTTTTAGACCTTTTCCCCCTGTTTATGTTGATAAACTTTTTTTTCGCTCGAAAGCATCCCCGAAGATCTAAGAATTGCGCCACAAGGAAAAACTGTACAGATATATTTACAGTTTTGTCTCTTCATTTACTGGACTATATATTAAAATGTATATATTGGGATAATAAAGGATGTAACAAAATGCTTTAATAATTTCCTTAATTATAAATTTTAAAAATGTTTAAAGGATTTATTTATGAAATTGAAGAAAAATAAATTAGTTGTATATTAGTACTGTCACATAGACTAACAAAATAAGATTTGATATTATCCAGGAAATACTATTTTTTTTTTTTTTTTAATTATTCATAGCCTTGACCATAACTTTTTAGGCGACCGATTGGCCATAGTTTTATTTACGTATTATGGTACTTGTTTAGATGTGTGGCTCCACCTATTTTTATTCATAAAAAATCAAAAATAGACATATTAACATGTTTTTTTTTTAATTTTGTTCAATTTTACGGCGGATTAACGAATCTTTTAAGTAAAATTAAAAAAAAAACTGTTTTAATTTTTATTTTGAAAATAGAAAAATGAGAATTTTTCAAATTTTTCGTTAAAATTTTTAAAACATTGACTTTCCGAGTATCATACTATTTTTTTTCTTCAAAAGTATGAAAAAAACAGAATAAAAAAAATTGGGATGAAAAATTGACTTTTTTTAAATTTTTTAACTAAAACATCTTGTCGAAAAATTAATTGCTTGTAATTTGATTGATTGATAATTAAAAATAGGTGAAGCCACACATCTAAACAATTACTAATATTATATTTAATAAAAATAACTATCATCCGTTTGGCAGCTGGGTAAAGGTCGTCTTTAATTCTATACCCAAATATGCAGATATTGTATTTCACGGCACCATTTAGACAACGTGATAGTGCCACCATGAATGTTATACAAATAATTACTACCAGAGGAACTCTACAGATTAACGTAAATTAAATGGTGTTTTACTTTAAAAAATGCGGATCTGTCTGTGTTTTATAATAATTATGGAATTTTATATTTAAACCTAGAAGTATACTTATTTTGAAAATTTTGTTTAGAATTTATAAAAGTCAGCAAACTGATAAAAAATTATCTATACAGCATATTCTAATACTTTTTATATTTTTAATAATATCGAAATTTAATTTAAAAGTTATGATAAAGGCATAAGCAATTTTGAATTATTGAACCTTGGATCAATTCGTTTATAAATTAAAGGTATTTATAGTCCTCTAGCCTAAAGACGTTTTATACAAAAGAGAATTCTAGTAAACTTTATGACTCAAATCATCTCCAAAATTTAAATTAAAACTTTTAGGGGATTTATGGTAATAGTACAATAATTTTTGTTTAATACTTACAGCTCCTAATTGATTGAAATAAAGACTATTTCTCAAAAATAACTTAAAAAAAAAACGCTTGAGCGTTCTTAATTAAATAAATATATGAGTCATAACAAACAAAGCCTATATCCAGTCTAGCATCAAATTACTGATTGAATTATTAAATTTTAATTATTTTTGAACAATTGTTTTTGTACATAAATAACGTTGTCTTAAAAAAAAAGAAATTATTTTAATATGTGGTTTTGTTTTTTAATTAATAATTAAATAAATATGAAGGCCATGACAAACAAAGCCTTAGTCAAGTCTGGTATCAAATTACTAATTTTATTGTCAAATTCAAATTATTTTTGAACAATTGTTTTTTTACATAAATAACGTTGTGCCTTAAAAAAAACTAAGTGGTGTGTTTTGGGTATCGGAATAGGATTTTCTGGCGTATTTTTTTCCCCTCAACACGAATCTGAAGTCAAAATTGGGGGTCAAACAGCAAAAAATCGAGAAAAGGCGTAATTTCAGATATTAACGTTTTTTTAATTAAAAACGTTAATAACTTAAAAACTTTAAAAGATACACAAAACTTTATATAACATAAACTATATATTTTTACAAGGCCTTTATTCTTAGTTATATAACTTTTTTGTCTAAATGCAATATTTTTCGAGTTATAATAAAAAAACCGAATTTTCAAAAATTTTTTAAGGTATACCTCTAAAAAATTATATTTTTTTGCAAATTTTAGGTGTTTTGAGATTTAAATAAATAAAATAAATGAATAAAATAAGTGATTTATTATAAACCAAAAATCACAATACTATTTTTTTTTTCTATTGGGACTTAAATTTTTTGTCAAAATTACATTTTTGTTTATATCTCCTTTATTATTTATCTCATCAAAAATGTTTATATACCTTTTTATATAGACAATTAAAAAGGCTCTCTTTTTTGTTTCATGAAATTTGTTGTATCTCTTATAGTTTATTATAGTCCAAACATTCCGTGGTAGCAGGTTTCTGCCGATAAATGTACCGTGTCGGTTTTTTGTTTTTTTATTTTTTGCTGTTTGACCCCAAATTTTGACTTTAAATTTGTGTTTAGCGTGTTTTTTTTTTTGAAAAATCGTAAAACTACGAACTTCACAACACGCATAAACTTCACAATACGGAGTTTATTGTGAAATAGATACTAGTCAAAAATATATATCGATCATTGATATAGTTTAATTTAAAAACAAAAAGAATTTGAAAGTTTAATTCAATATAAGCTTCATAATAAATGTTGCAGACTTAATTGGTGACACTGTAGGTCTAGGTTTGTTTCATGTTTAGCGTTTTTTATTAAACAAATATTAAAAAATTGTTTTCTGTCCTTTTAAAAATTAATAAGCGGAAAACCCATTTGATTTGCGTGTCGATTTAAATCTAAAAAAACAGCATACAATTTAAAAGTTATACGTTGCATGGCGTTAATAACTACATTGGTATTAATAGTATTTAACCGCATCGTGCCTCTAATGCGTACCTTTATGATAAATGAGTTCGCAGTACAATAAGAGGTATTTCAGTTATTGTATACTTTACAATTTAAATTTCATATTGTAAAACTCTTGTTGCGGCAGTAGTTTAAAAGTAAATTTAAAATATATATTATTGTTAAATTAAATTACAACAATTCAAAAGTATATTATATATATATATATATATATATATATATATATATATATATATATATATATATATATATATATATATATATATATATATATATATATATATATATATATATAATACAAACAGGTACCAGTAAAATGAAATTTGTCCCTGACATAAGGAAAAGTGTCTATAAATCAGTGACAGTCGGTATTTGAAAAAAAAATAGAATTATTCAATCGACGAAAAAGTATTCATAATTAAGTGGCAATATGCGGGAAACAGTTTTAGAGCAGTATCTGAAATGTTTTTAGTTTACACCAAGCCCATTCCGTCCATTTCAACTATTAAATGTATTGTCAGTAAGTTCGAATCCAAAGGTACCGTAATAAATAATTGTAAATGTTCAACTCAGGATATCGAAAATAGAGCCGAAGAAAGAGAAAACAGAAATCTTAATATCAAGAGGTACATAAACATCATACAAGGGTATTGCGCACTTTGAAAAAACACAAATATTATTCGTATAAATTGGAAAAACATTAAGAGCTGCAGGAAGGAGATCAAGAGCGAAGAAAGGCATTTTGTTTTGGAAATACTGGAAAGAGCAAATAACGATAGGAATTTTTTTAAAAATATTAGTTTTCCGATGAATGTACATTCACCCTCAACAATGAACCAAATGTTCAGAATTGCCGGTATTGGAGCCAAGAAAATGAACATCGCTTTGTTCATACTCGGACACAATATCCCCAAAAAACAAATGTATTCGTGGGAAATATCGGACACCATATCATTAGACCCATTAGAAGTGTTCGGGAGATCAAATGATCTGGTACCAAACAGAGGGTTGCCCCGCCCATAATGCCCGTATGGTTAGAGAGTACCTGGAAAATGCTTTTATCGGCAATATTATTGGTCCACGGTACCAGATACTTTGGCCAGCCAGGTCACCTGATCTTTTACAGAATGACTTCTTTCTGTGGGGTCACTTAAAAAGTGTTATTTATAAAAGTGTAAAATTTGAGAATCTAAACCAGCTACAAAACGCTATTTCGTTAGAATGTAATAAAATTTCGCAATATCAACTTAGCAACATTAGAAATGGTTGTTTAAATATTTAATTAATTAATGTTTTTATGTAATTCTCTATTATTTTTAAAAAAGTTATTGTATTTTATTTCATTTTATTTTTCCGCACCTAGTAAAATATTAAGAGTTCAGTTCTCTCTTTTTTCGGATCTATTTTGATCTTCTGAGTTAAACATTTACAATTATTTATTGCGATGGCTTTGGACTCGAATTTACTGACAATACGTTTAATGGTTGAAATGGACCAAATAGGCTTGATGGGTAAATAAATTGAAAAAATGTTAGATACTGCTTTTGGTTTAATTAAATTCTAGTATGATAAAATTATTTTTTTAATGATCGATAGTAATAATTGTTATTAGTTAAACTTAATTGTTACATTAAATAAAATGTTTGATAAAAAAATAAGTGAGATTAATAAAACGAAAAAAAAAACACTTCTTGTATTTGGCTGTACGTCAGATTTGACAAAGCCTTATAACAAATTGTTTGCTGGTGGTGGCTGGTGTCTGTTTGGTTTTACCTGAACCGAAAATTTGATAATTTTGCAATTACATTTAATTTAATAATTTAAGATTCGCTTATTAAAATTTTTTGAAACTTGGCACGTGGGCTTGTCAGATTGGTCTCTTTAATCTACGTTATCTAACATTTTTTCTGTAAAATTTACAGGGGAGCCAATAATTAACCCCCTTAAAATTTACATGGGATTTCCTATGTTCCGCTCGGCGACGCACCACCCGGTATATACATATATATAGTATATGTCAAGCTTAGAATACGTCAAGAGCAACGATCTGAAAAAATGTCCTTGTCGTAAGAGATTTAAAAGAGGCGAGTAAAGATGGGTGTAAGCTCGGGAGCACATTTTTTTATGACCATTGCTGGTCTGCCATCCAGCCCGGACGATTTTTTTCTGTTAGGGGAAGAAAGAATAGGCTTGATCTGTTTATTCTTAAAGATAATATTGGACATTTTATGAAGAACAGGGGCTTAGTAATAAAATTAATTTTGTCTTCAAAAATTAGAAGTGGAAAGGAATTCGTAAAAAATAATGACGAATATTTTTTGGCAAAGGACAAGAAGGATTTACTCCCATTCAAGCAAGAGTGGACTTTATCCCCTATCCGACTGTTAAAACGGTAGTAGAGGAGGGATTCTGTAAACATTTAGCGTAAACCGAGGACTCGAGGACGATTATTTCGGCTAATGGAAACTGGGAAATAATAGTGTCCAAGAAAGAAAGCGAAGAACTCGGAGTGAAAATTGTCAAATGGGGACCGGTATATACAGTAGATGAATTTGGTAAAGAATCTAAAGGTTAGTTTAAGCCAAAGAATATTAGGCCCATCGTTGAGGACGTACGCGCCGCCACAGGAACGAAAATCTGAAATGAGTTCGTAGCCTGGTAAAAGCAGATGGTTGGTTGAGGTTTTAAAACTTATTTGGGTTTCGGTAAGACACCGTATGTGGAGTTTGGAAGATTGAAGATAATGATGAACAGAGTTAAGCCCACATAAATTTGTAAATAAGATTAAAAGTTTCTATGGTAGCACCCCAAATGCATCCTTCCATGGAGATCCGACTAAATTGGATTATTTCAAAATTTTATGATAGAGAAAAAGAAAGAAGAGGGAGAAGAAACCATGTCTAGGAACATTTTAAAATAGTACTTTAGGATCGGTTTGTTTTTCTTTTAATTTATTTTATCTGTCTCACGTAACTCCAAAATTCGCCCTTAATCAAAGTCACCAATCTGAGAAATATGACCAAGACCAAGTCTAAGACTAGAGGTATATTGTCGATTGGAATAAAGCATTTTTATAAATTGTTTATTCTTTATTTTTAGGTTTTTATTAGGTAAACAGAGAGTGACATGTGCAGTAAATAAAGTGTAATCATAATATTTTATCGAGGTATAAAATTACTACCAACCGTTAACAGTATTTAATATTAACACCTAATTGTTCTGGTACGTTTTACAATAATTCGTTGATTTCTTGACCGCAATAAAATTTAAATTACAACCCTCAGTGGAAAACCTAACCTGCCTGACAAATATCTTTTGTGTAGGCACCGCACCTTTTAAAAGGGTACAGGTCCTGATTACCTACTAATATTAATAGTTTAGGTTAGCTATTTTAGATGCTCAATAACATACACGAAAATACCTTGACAAACTCCAAACGACTGATGAACTAAGACGAAAAGACTCTGCTTTATATTCAACACCTGCAATTTGCCTATAACCTACATAATATACCAAAAAGTAGGTACAATAATAAATAAAGAATATTTTAAGTCCGGACCTAAATGCGGGTACCCAAAGTATAGTGGCGGTTCCTCCATAGGAGAAGGAGAGTGCACCCCAAAAAAAATTTAAAATAAAAATTATTTTTCATCGTGCATTATCCGAACCCCCAAAAATTTATCGTACGCTAATACAAAACATAGTGTATTAGTACCTAACACAGTACAGCCAAAGGATGATTATGCCGTTGACGTTACCCCAATCGGGATGCATTGCGCTTATGTAGGCGTGGTTTTAAAAATTTTATGGAAGATTAGCCAGCGGGCGGAGGGGGCAATGCGATTTTAGGAAGGAGGGAATTTTAGTGTCCATTAACCATTTGGTGCTGTTTGAGAAATTTTAGGGGGGTTTTAGTTTTTCACTTAAAAATGGTCCTTTTAGGTAAATATTTGCAAAACAATTTTAAATTTTTGATTTAAACAAAAAATTAATTTAAGCGTGCTGAAAATAAAAAATTTTCCCCTAAAAGACCACCAAATGTAATCTAGGATTTAGAAAATTCAAAATGGAAATTTTGAAAAGAATATTGAAATTGGGGATGTGAACAACTAACCGATTGTTTTGTTTTTCGTGCTTGTTGTTCAGTCGCGGAAACGCTGGCCGCCTGGAAAAAAAATGGGAAAACCCGACTTGGGGTATTTGGCGCAAGAAATAAAAAAAAAATGAGAATACCGGCTCATATTATCGCTCAGTTGGAGTTACAGCTTCGGGAAAGTTTTTTTGGGGAAGCAGTTAGATAGTGCAATAGGCGCAGTGTTCAACAACAAAACGAACAAGTTAAAAAACAGATATGTACTCTCAAAAATAATTGATGTATAAAATTTTCGGGCTTTCGGTTAACCCTTCGTGGTTATGAGACGAAAAAAACGATTCATCAAATCCCGGTATTTTTAGAGGATTAATAAATTTTACTGCCGAGTAGGATATAGCTCTTAAAACCACTTCGAAAAATCCCAAAAATAACTTTTGGGCGTGACATCCATAAAAACTTCCTCTGGTATGTTGGCCTCCAGTGGTTTTGTATTTTTGAGTTTTACGTCTAGTGCCCCCCCTTAAATTCTTCCAGAGCCGCCACGCAAAGTATATTGAGTTTTGCGACTAACAGTAGCTGGTAAAATGAAAATCAACGAATTAGTGTGAAACGTACCAAAAGGAGTAAAATTTGGAAGAAAAGTCCAGTTATCGTGAAAAAAACCGGCGTAGAACCAAACCAGACTTAGTGGGGGTTTTTTAATAAGGTAATCGGGACACGAAATCACTTTTTAAATTTTTTAGTGGTCGAGAGCTTTTTTTTTTGAAAAAAAACAAAAAAAAAGGTTTTCAATAAAAACGTATTTTAACCTCCATGCTATATTTTAATAATATTTATGCTATCAAGTTAATTTTTTTTTTATTAAAGTAACCAATAGCGCTTCAAACAATGTCCCACTTGAAGCTGATATTTTTTTTTAAAATTTTTAAAAAAGTACGAAACTCAAAATTGTTATTTTTAGTAGCGTAATTTTTTGGGAATCGAGAAAAAGTTTATTTTTGAAAATTTATACATACATGCTGGTACAAATTGTAGTAATGTTTAAAAAAATTTTTAAAACAAAAATTTTTTAGATTCCTTTTATAGTATTGAGTCAGTGATATTTTTTTTTAAAAGCCAAAATCATATTTTTTTCGCGCTTTTAGCGAGCCGGCGGCTACAAAGATCTTACGGTCCGGTGGAAGTGTAGTAGGTAGTTAAAGTTGTATCAACAGGTTTAAACGCAACAAAGGGGTGCTTAAGTTGTTTAGAAAAGAAAAAATTTTTAAAAATTCAAAACAGGTGGGTAGATTTTTAAACCCAAAAAAAATATAATATTGTTATTAATTACCCACCCAATTAGTAGGTTTTTTTTTTTTTATTGGTTGCTGGTAAAGAAAACCACCCACGGATTGTTATTTTTTTTTATACATTCAAAACTTCATTATTTTTTAAACATTTTTAGCAACAAAAAATTGCGGATGCTTTATGTCTTTTAATTAAATTTAAGAAATATAGTACATAAAATGAGTCATCTAGATGCAAAATCAGATATATCCCTTCGAAGTGAAACTGAGAAAATTGCAAATTAATAAGGCATTTTTTCGTGTCAAATTTTGTACCAAAATAATCTGATTTCAGAATATGAATAGAATCAGAATTGTGGATTTTTTTAGTTTTTTTTTTAATTTATAAAAAAAAATTGAATGGATATAACTGGTTTTGAAAATTAAGCTTGGATTTTTCTGGTTTTGAATGTTAAACAAAGTTCAATGTATCTTTTAAACTTTATTTTATTACTTTTTTTCAATACATACAAAGTGCATATTATTAGATTGTAGTTAAGAAAAAAATCAGTGTTACAAAAAATTGAAATGATGATACTAAGAAAAATTCAAAAATCTTAAGATTCATAAAATATTAATTAAACAAATTGATTATCGTCCTCTTGAGGTTGGCAACTGATCTCTTCTTCTTCTCCTTGCTCTTCTGAAGCTGTAGACTCATCTCCACTTAAAACACTACGATAGTACTGAAGTCCTAGAACATCTGCCTCTTCTTTCCAAGTCGAACCGAAGTGCCCACTAAGAAGTTCATCAACATTCCTCAATTTTTCCGGCTTGATGCTGCGAGATCCTATGTACATGTCAGTTGGATTCACAGAGTTTAATGTTTTGCCTTTTTTACAAATCCCTTGCGCTTGGCCAGTAGAATGATTATAGAATGGTTCACCTTTTAGAATAACATTTCCAGACATGCTTTTTGTTAACATTATACACGAATTTATTTTGAAATGCAGCGACGAGGTGGATTTAATGTTCATTTTGATTTGCTCCTGCCAATCATACACTTTCCAGTCTGTGCCAAGAACTTGCACAGTAGCAAATTCACTGAAAATATTAAGATATTTTTGGGGGCTAATGATGGTATCTTCCTTGCGGATTTTCTTTTCTATATTTGCGAATACCCGGTCGAGCGGTATGAACGAGTGACCGGTAACGGGAAACACTAACTCAACAGATTTGATATGTTGGGGTGCACATGAAACCAAGTTGCTACCATGGTGATCATTGTCAAATTTGTATTTTGTCCCCCACATCCGTCAGAGCAAAGTCTGAGATCTGTTATATCTTTCAAGTCTAATTTTTGTAGTCTGTCAAAACAGCGGAACTGATCTCGTTGAACCTTTTGCTGTCGGTTCTTTCCAAGTGTAAGAAAACACATTATTCTTTGTTAATCTGGAATGGGATGAACCAACTACAATAGTGAAATTATATAAATATAACTGACGTTTGTAATATGCTTGTTGGTCTGGTATCTTCGGTAAAACTAAATTTTTCTCGCAATCGTAGGACAAAATTAATAAGCCAGGTGTTTCTTCTTGTAATAACTGAAAATGCCTTAGATTTTAATTTATGAACCCTGCAATCTGTAATAAGTAACTGTTTTTCATGCAAGTCTTTGGTATTGGCAATCCTTGATTTAAACTCCAAACACCGTGAACAGACGTCAGTTTGTGGACTATTAAATCCTAAGTTAAATTTCGTATTAAATACGCATCTGAAAAATATTCCTTAACTGCATAGTTTCTAAAAGCTGCATTGTATAATTTCCACATTTTTTTAATACTTAAATCGCTAGCAAGATACTGCCTGGAACTTCTGCCTCTACAATAGTGACTCTCAATTACATTAAAATACTTAATATAGTTAACGATCATTTCCTTTTTGTTAAGTTTTTGTCCTGAACCCTATTGCCACCACGATTCTCAATAGGTATTTTGCCTGTTGCGAAAAATCGACTTAACACATCATTAACTCTATTATGGCTTAAATTTAATGCTCTCAGAAAAGTATTTTTGCACACAGGTACGTGTTCCATCGATATTTTTTAGGTATAAAATAGTGAAAAGATGCATTACGGCTTCTTATGTTTCGTAAAGGTCTCCTTCTTTTCACTTGACGAAGAGTACAGTAATTTATAATAAATGAATCTTGTACTGTTTTCTTATGAGTAACAAAGAAAGACTTGTGAAAACTCGCTACATCAGCATTTGTTAATAAAGAGCATTTATATGAAGGCGTATTGTGGTTACAAATCGGAAATCTTGGCGGTCCAGTAGCTGAATATCTAAAAATACAGTCATGCTAAGACGCTCATGTTATTAAAAACAAATAAAAATACCTTTCTCTGAAGCTTAATTTCTTTTCCAATTCTTACATTGTTTAAGCTTCTTTCTCGCTTTGTCTGGTGTTCTTTCCTCAGGAGTACTCATCACTTTTGCCTTTATTATTTTTCTAATCACAAAATAATAAACAGACCTTACCCCATAAATTGTTTCATACGACTGAAATAATACATATGCTTGTTTGGCGCCAATACGGGATATAACTTGTTTTGACTTGCAGGTCTGCTTACTTCAAATACTGGGATCGATTTATCTGATTTTGTACAGCAGCGACGGCAATGGATATATCTCAATTTGAACTTCATCTGTCACTGAATATATCTGGTTTTGCATTTCACCAACTACATAAAAGGTAATTTTAAGTGGGATATAACTGAGTTTCAATGTCCCATAACGTTTTAAAATAAAGGTATTGGATATATCATTTTAATTCACGGATTCGCGCGGAAAATTTAAAAAGTGGATTTATCTGGTTTTGCATCTAGAGGCCTCAAATATAAACTAGGGCTTCGTTAAACGTCTTTTTTAAACAGGAATATATATATATATATATATATTTTTTCCATTAAAAAGAGATAATACGATGCTATTCTTTGACATGTCTGAATGCTGCTTGAATAAGCAATGTTGCCAGACTTTTTGTAATAATTTGTTATTATTGAAGGTTGTTTTTTTATAAAAAACTAACCAGAACTAACAAACAACAACTTTCAAACTATGATCTAGTTCTGGTTAGTTCCGGTTAGGTTTTCCTCGTTAAATTGTAAATTTCTTTTTATTATAAATGCGCCGTTCTGGTCGGCCATGATTAGTGCTGGTTAGTTAAAGCGAATTATCCTTATGGTAACGGCAAAGTTTTTTATTATAAATTAATAATATTTCCGTTTACCAACACTGTAAACGTCTTGAAGCGATGCATGAATTTATTACATTAATGGTAAATAGTTAAAATAAAATGTCAAATAATGACCAATTTATAGAATTTTTATTGCGCTTTTCTTGGTGAAAACCACACCATCCGCATTTTTTTTGCCTTAAATAATAATACTTAAAGAATATTTTACATTGCAAATTTAAAAATCGTCCAATTCCGTGTGTGATTTTTTTTACAGACCCAAAAATTTAATATGTAAGTAGTTATTTAGGCGCTTCATAAGTAGCATTTTACGTAAATTTAATCCATTTTTGCCTTAAAATCTTTAATAATGATATTGCAGGAACGAAATTTACACTCCTTACAACATTTTAGTCCTTCTTTCACACAAGTACATGTTGGAAATTCAATTTTGGGTTGACATAAAGCCATTGCACTACGTATTATGGCAGCAGCTCTTAATAAAGTTTAAATTTTGGAAATTTCTTTAGGAAGTAAAAGATCTATCTGAACATCACTACCAATACTCGCAGAGAAGGTAGATATTGTCGAACTAGCTCGGAAACCTTTTTCCTATTTTTGTGCGATTTTATGTTTCTTTCAGAGATGTAGTGGCTGTAACATAATTTATGAAATTTCTCATCAAACGCAAATAAATCTTTATAGCCACGTAATTTAGATATAATATTAATGTCGTTTCTATTCATGGCAGCTTTATTACTTTTTTGATAGGTAGCTTTTCTACTACCTAAAAAGATTCAGTACTATGTAAAAAAATAAATACCCCAAACATGATTTATAGGGATAAAATTGAAATTCGTATTTTGTTTCAGTACAAAATATAAACTAATATAAAGGTACCAACTATACTATGTAGGTACATAATAATATTTAAATTACTTGTTTAAACAGATTTTTTATTTAACTTTTCTTCTTTTTATTTTTACTGTTGTGGCAAAAAAACACATTTTCCTAATATTAAAAGTATCGCATTTAAGTTTAGTGTCACAATAATTTGAAGGACCGGCGACAGTCTATAATATTTTATTTTCATTTCGCCATTTAAAATAACATTTTTTTTAACAGAATTTCTTTTGCTAGATTGTCCTGCCTTTTTTCAGCACTTGATAGTAATGATAACAACCCTTGTATTCTAGGTCTTTGTAAAACATATTTGTATCCATCATACACATTTTTTTTACAATTAATTCGCTTCATTGTTTTAAAATTCTAAATACATACAGCACACTCTAAATTTCGACAACCACCACTACTAATGTATTACTACGCACGCTATCCGCATGCGGGGCTATTGAGTCCCGATAATACTTTTTTACGTCTGAAAAAAAATCGCTGTTGCCAAACGATACGCTCTAGGAAAAAATATTTTTTTCAAAAGCTTTTGTTATTAATTGGCTATATTTTCTTCGCTGCATGTATGAAAATATTTTTAAAAATAAAAAAGTTTATCGATTGGTTAAAATTTCAATACAAAAAATATATATTTTTAGTTTATCTGATTTTTAAAGGCATGAAAGTGCAAATTGTGCCCAAACAGTTTATAAGGTTAAAAGCCCTACAGTTTGAGCTTTAATTTGACACCAAAAAAAACCGACACAATAGACTCACGAAATCACTCCGCCACCATACAACATATTTTGTTTTATGTCGATAATAAATTTATCCACTACAGTATCAATTTTATCGTAATTTCGGATAATATAAATATCACAAACATATGTTCACAAGTTCTAAATATTCGTTAACTTGTGAAATGGCACTTACCGCAAAGACACGCATATTTATTTCACACAGTGGATAGATATACCACATAGTAGCGATTATTATGATTTGATATACTGTTTTGTTGTAAACATAAGCTTAAACTATACGCAAAAGTAGTTTATTTCCTTAATAAAATGGTTTTGTTACAATAAATCCCAAATCAAATGGTTTTGAAAAAGTGCCAGATTCTGATGTAATATTATGTTCACTTGATAAACATAGAAATAAAATCGGCAGGTCATCTTTCTAAACGACATAAAATAATTCTGTTTTTAATAATATGTTCATATCTTTATAGTTCAAGAAATGAGACCGAGATTTGGCCGGCATTGGTGGTAACGAATTTCTTAATTGTTCATCCGGCATTGATAATATGCTTGAAAATATGTCAGGTGAGTAGGTATTCTCCAAACAAAATTCCAAATAGTCCAGTAAATGAAAGGACATAGCTGTAAATAAATTTGTACACTATTCTCTTGTGGCGCAATTTTTAGGTCTTTGAGAATGCTTTCAAGAGAAAAAAAGTTTATCAACATTAACAGATGGGAAAGAGCTGACAATTGCCCCTCGAGGCCCGAAAAATGGGTTTCCCGCTAAAATTTGCCAATATATGCGAATTGGAGAATTTTTGTTTAAACAAAAAATGAAGATCGCTTTGTAGTCTATGGTCTTTATAATTTATTTCGAAAGATCGATAGTTTTCGAGATAACGGGACCCAAAAGTCCAGCTGTCGCTCTAACGCTAGAATGCCGCTATCTTCATGGATTCACTTATAAGCGGACGGACAAATTGTTCCATTACTCGGGCAATAATGTACATTTTTTAATCATTCAAAGTTCGGAATGGGAAAACCCGTATCTATCATTGCATATGAGTTTGGGTCCATTCTGATTTTTCTAGGATATTAAAAAAAGGGGTCAAAGTTTTTTTCAAAATATTTTGGGAGTATCTCATTAATTTATTGATATTTTTTGAAAAAATGGTTTGTTATTAACATTTCTTTTTTATAATGAGACCTTAGCAAGTATTCAATGATCACAGAACATTTCCCTTACCCTCTTTCTTGCGTTTTGATAAAAAATTGTTTAGCCCATCTGCATTTTTTAGCCTACTACCACATCTATCCAGTGTGGAATTAAAGTAGATTTCGAGGTGATCTTCATTTTTTGTCTGAACAAAAATTCTCCAATTCCCATATTTTGGCAGATATTCGCGGGAAACTTATTTTTGGGGCTTTGATATACTTAAAAATATGTCAGGTATTGACATTACCAAACAAAATTCCAAAAGGCGGATAAGTAGACAAAAAGGGGGTAGGGGACAGTGACACAATATGTTGGACACTGAGATCATCAATTTAATTATGGCACAAAGCTATTTTTAATTTTAATTATCGATAAATTGTGTTATACATCGATAGTTATGTTATACAGGGTTATCCAAAGTAAGTATCCGCCATTTATAACTATGTTATTAGTCAGAACACAAAATTGCTTAAATTTGGAAACTAATGGATTTTACGTGCTTTGGGATTTAACAATGCAAAAAACAATTTACAATCGTGTTTTTGAGTTTAATAGTGAAAGAGCATTTTTTAAAGGAACACCCTATACAGGGTGCCACAGATTCGAGTGCATGCATGGGGATCTCGGGAACCGTAAGAGATACGAAGTCGGTTAAATTATTGCAAAGTTGCGCATTTAGATGCCTAACAACATGCTGTTTAGAAAGTTTAAAAATTCCCAACTTTGGGATACCAAAAAAACGAAATTTG